>JAGFBZ010000938.1:0-45000 GCA_018398805.1 Hirundichthys speculiger | reverse complement strand
GAGGATGCATGCTGCCTGCTTTCCTCTGCAGATCTGACTCTTCATTCAGTTAACCCACCGTGAGTTAACTCCGTAAGTCCATAAAGTCCTGTAGCAACTGTACAGAAGGATCATTAACTCTGATGGTCTGGTGAGTAGCTCCTCCAACATCTTGGGGCCATCATTTCAACTTTGCTCTTCACAAAATTCCCCCTTTCTTCTCATTATTCCTCTGGATTTTAAAGCATGCAAGGAAGATGCTTCTCTGTGACAAAGGCTCACTAGTTGTGAGTTGTCAGTTTGTATATTCCACCTTTTTAACCTTGCCTGGGTCCAACAAAGCCTCTTTGACGTAGCTTTGTTGGACCCATGAGCTAATGTGCTAGAAGAGACCTTGGTCTCATCTTGTCATTATCTTTGTCAGTCACATTAAAAGTCTCATCTACAAAGACCTCTCTGCGTTAAATGGGCCGCGCAGAGAATGTCTGTTGTCCAGAGAAGGGTTTAATCAATATCCCGCTTCAGTCGATTCCCTTACACTTTATCGTTATTTGGCAAAAGCACTCCAGTATGTCAGTGGACCCCCCACTCCCCCCTTTTTTTTTTCAAGTTCAAATTACGACAATTTGTCACTCCAGTAATGAGCAGGTCACATCTAGTTGTCAGTGTCAATTCTGCTGACAGATGTCTGTGTCGTCTCTAAACTAAACCTCTTTGAAGTTTAAAGGAAGAGGTAGCTTTCTTGTTATCTGCCAAAGACGGATTTGCCTCCCCAGCTAGCTGATCTTGACATTTGGGACATGTACAATTATAGCAAAGCCAATGTTCACTGGTGTAGCAAAAGAAATGCATTACATTTTCCAATTAGTAATTTGTGTGGGTAAAGAATAGGAGAAAGAGACTAAATGAGGTTTTCCCTCTGGGTTACAGATTGTTATAGTCTCTTAAATCCAGGTCTCTGTTGTTTGGGTATACTATGATTGAAAAGTTCCAGCTCCTTGTTTCTCTCTCTTCCACTTTACTGCTTTTCTCTTCCTCCTTTTGTCGTCCGACCTTCCCAACTCCCCTTTCACCATCTCCACCAGTCTCTCTCTTTCTCATTTAGATTCTTAGCCTTTTCTCCTCACATGAATTCTCCGTTAGCTCTTGTTTGACTGATTCGCTGCCATCCTGCCAACCCCCTCAGCCGCCCGTGCAGCTTTAGGATGAATGTAGGCGATTTTTGATCATTAACGCCTCTACCTTCTGCTGAACCAACCTCTCCCAGCAGATAAGACGGGGCGGAGGAACTCTGAATAGGTCCAGGAAGACGACGTGAAAGGGGCTGACGTGGCAGTCGTGTTAATGCGCCTGAAAGCAAATGTTTCTCGCTGGTTAATGTCTGGTTTTCCAAAGTAATGACAAGTCAAGGATGACGCTGTGATTTCCTCCCATGGGAAGTACGGAGAATGAGGTTCAAATGTACATTAAATGATTTGACGCGTCTGGAATAGAGAAGGACTGTGTCTGTGCACGTCAAGCTTGGCACCATCTCTGCTGAAATTACTTAATGATTTCTTTTCCTCGAGAGCCCTGGCATATTCCACACTTGTCTCTGTTTCAGCAGATAACACCCTGTAGCCTTCCGCTTCGCTAGAAAAAGACTTTTCCTGAATAATTACTTTCTCTGAACCTCTTATTGTTAAAGAATGAATTGAACTTGATTGGCATAATGTACAGCAGATCATGGCCGCATTGTGAGCTCACGGTCCTTTGAATTGCGATGTAACTTGGCAGGTGGTGAATGTCAAATTGCAAAGAAAGTGGGACAGATAATTATGAGGTCTTGGCTTTGCTAATTCCATTTAACTCTGGAATAAAGACAACGACTGGACGGAAACGTCTCCAGTAATTGCTCTGGCTTTGCAGGAAAGATGTGTGGAAACGGCACAGCAAACACGCCCATGATTTCAGGGCAGAGTGAGGGGGCCGAGGCATATCAGCAATTACCTCAGCGCATTAAACACGATCTCAACGCTGAGATTCTACTAATATAAATTAACTTAGGTTTTATTAGATCTCCTGCAGCAAGTCAGTGCTTGTTCATGGCGACATGAAGGCATCTGTCAGTCAGAGGGCCTTAAATATTCTACAAACCAACATTCAGAAAGTCATCAGTCCTAGTTGAATTCAGTCAGTTAATAGTCAATGTCGATACAAAAATCATATAAACAAAATAAATGCATGTGAGAAAATACACCTTCCAAACTTCTCTGCTGTGTTAGTGTTGTAATATGAACGTTCATCATCCCTGTAAATGGTGAGTATTGTTTTATTAACTTATCAACAAGTTGTGCCTGCTGTACAGGAATCACAAACAAGCTAGTTAGCCTCCTGGTTCAAGATTAAAAAAAAACTGCAACATCAAACAATGTCAGTGAGGGGGGGGGGGGTGTCTCTTTAAATGTAATATTCATGGCCTTTTCCAGATTTATTTTCAATGAAAAGTTGGACTTAACTGGCTGAGGAGTAGTTCCACCAGATGTTGACCTGGTGCAGGGAAACCAAGTTATTTGAGGGGTGTTTTATTGCAGCAGTTACACCTGGTAACCCTGAATTACAGGATTTTAACTTAGGTTTTATTAGATCTCCTGCTGGTAACCCTGAATCACAGGATTTTAACTTAGGTTTTATTAGATCTCCTGCTGGTAATCCTGAATCACAGGATTTTAACTTAGGTTTTATTAGATCTCCTGCTGGTAATCCTGAATTAATTGCAAAGCAAAAACCTTTTAAAAAAGGTTACTTTTATTGTTGCGGTTGGTAAAAAATTAGGTTGCTTTCAAAGACTTCTAATCAATCCAGATTCCCAAACTGGTAATCCTGAATGATTTAAAAAAAAAAAACTTAAAAATAAAAGCAAAAAAAAAAAAGTTTTTTGTACTTTGGGTTTGTTTGTTTGCGGTTTTAATTTTTTTTGGTTTGCTTAATTAAAAAAAGAGATTCCCAAAAGTAAACAAAAAGTGGGCCGCCCCCCCCCCCCCCCAGTCCCCCGTGGGCCATCATGGAACTGCAGTGGGCCGTGAGAGGTCATAAAATTAAACAAATGTGTTTTATTTTAAATCGATCTTTTTTAAATATGTTTTAAATTACTGTAAAATATTCATGACATGATTGATTTAAAAAACATTAAGAAGTAATAAAACAAACCAGTAAGTGTTATTCTACTGTCATCTTAACTTAATATGACAAGTGTCACCTTATTTGTTGACCCCTCACATTAATATCAGATCATGGTTCCTGGTCCTGGATGTTGATCACAGTTGTGATTAAAGGTTTTGGTGGCCCGTGCAAACCTTTAAACACCACTTCGATCACATATAAGACTAAAAGCTACATTCCAATATTAATATAAGGGGTTAACAAATAAGGTGATTCTTGTCATATTAAGTTAAGATGACAGTGGAATAACACTCAATTGGTTTGTTTTATTATCTCTAAATATTTTTCAAATCATGTAATAACCATTTTAGTAATAAAAAAAAACATATTTAAAATAAATCAAGTATTTGAAACACATTTGTTTATTTTTAATGACCTCTCATGGCCCACCTGCAGTTCCGCGACGGCCCACCAGGGGGCCGCCGCCCACACTTTGGGAACCACTGGCCTAGAGCCACTTGACATTGTAACAGACACTATACAAATAAAATTGAATTGAACTGAATTGAACTGAACAGAACTTCAGCTTAATGATCAACAATGGCGGGAAGTCATAACTCGTATCACGTCAACAACTTTATCCGACAGAGACAGAAGGGACGGAGTTTGTTTTCAAGCAAAGAGACCGAAGCGTAAATTGCTTAAAAGTTTTAAAGCCACATATAATATAAAGATAAAGAACAGATTAGCATTGATTTAGAAACATACAGAGTAGCCGACACCTCAGGCAGCTCCACAGGTTTCTGAGAGTACCCCCTAGTGGCAGGAACGAGCTATAACATTTAAACCTAGCTTTACCGAGCGCCAGAGCAGAACCACGTAAACGTCTTCAGTAGCCGTAGTTTGCTAGCTTCAGAGGTTTGGGCGGTAAAAAACAGATGAAGAACAGAGGTGGATGTGACAGGGTAATCGTGTAATTGTGCGACACCTCCCATCTTTACCTGGTGAGGCTCATCTCTCTCGGTTATTCAGGTCAGGGAACACACCTGTCCAAGGCTTTGTCAAAGCTCTGGCTTCTGTGGCCCAGCTGCTATTTCTGCCTCTTCCCTGTACATGGCCTTTCATTCTTGAGTCACGCTGGAGCATTGGAGGGCTGACCTAGAATACTGAACGCCTGTCACACAACAGGACGAGAGTGTCAGCACAGAGAAAAGGTACCTAAAGAAAGCCACGTAGGATGTGTTTGTGTTTTCTCTTCCATTAAATAAGCCCAAGACTGCAGCACTGATAGATGGCAGCTGCATCTGAACAATTCACACCGTGCTGTTAAGAAAATGTGCTTCATAGCCTCAGCGGCTAGTTGTTGACTGCTACGGTTGGATGTGTCGCTTGGGAGGGCTGACTCTCAAGACGATTTTAAACATGTTTAGAGAGCAAGAGTCCTCTAACTCAGTTTACTTTGGCAGTACATATCCTGAACTCCTGTCACAGAGGAACAAATATCTGGAAGGGTTTTAGCATGCTTTAATAATCATTTACCGTCATGGATGTTTGTTGCATTTGGGGATTTTTTTTTTTCTTTTTTGCCCGTACTTCCATGATCTACATCAGAGCTTTACATGAGAGCCACACTGCTGAGACAAAGTAGACACTTTAGAATAGAATAGAATAAATCTTTATTGTCCACCAGGGTGGAAAATTGTCTTTGGCTCACCAACGTGCAGGACATAACATAACATAATATAACATAACATAACATAACATAACATAACAGAGCTAAAATATGTACAAAGCCAAAACACAAGGTAGAGATTCATATAACTACATTTTAAAAAAACTGAATAAATAAGATAAAAACTGAATAAATAAGATAAAATAAATTACATAAATAAATTAAAATAAATTTTATAACAAAATATGTCTCCAAGCCAAAAGAAGCGATAAAATACACAATATTTTCAGTTGTTCAGTCTCTTGTTGGAGCACTCTCTCGTCTTTTCTTTCTCCGTCCTCTGTCATCACTTTCTTTGGTTTCTTAGTTGCCGCTGCCATGACGTTTGCTGTGAAAAACGTGTAAAGCTGAACTAGTTCTGTGAGTTAGCAGGGCTCGACAATAGCATTTGCCCGATGGCCCGAGCGTTTTTTTCGCCTGTCTCGGGCCAGTACGGGCCAGTAAACTTTATTAAACACTGGCCCGTCCGGGCCACCACATTTTGAGGCAATTTCAGATTTTTCTTATGTATATATTCGTCATAATCGCCAAGAAATGACTTGTATTTTATCGGAACATGAAGATGGTCCGCCATGTGAAGAACGTAATTTCGCTGCAGGAGTGTGTCGCATCTTCGTGCATTTCTGGAATTGTTCGGGAATGTTCGGCAGCAGCATCTTTAAATGCGCGCGAAAAGATACAAGACGGAGAAGAATCGAAACAAACAGCCCCCCGGAAGTACCCCGTCCGCCATTGCTGGGTTGTGCTACAGAGCGATTCTTTCACCGGCTCGCAGATTAACCAGTGTTTTTCTCTTTCTACAAATATATATTTTTATAATGTCGAGTCGGTCGAGTGGGAATACATGTTCCGTCATAAACTGTGCCAACAATGGCGTGAAAATTCAACAATGGAAGAAGAAAGTATGTGAAATACACAAGCCTTTACTGCACGAAGACTGCCTTGTTTGCAGAACAAGAAGTTAGGAAGACGTGGGTGAAAAATATCAACAGAAAGAACTTTGTTCCAAATAAATACAGCCGGGTGAGTTTTCGTTAACATTTAATCTCATACTACTTATTGTCTTGCTGAGAGTCCCGGACGATTCTGGCCGAAAGAACAGCAGTATGAGGTTACTGTAGCCCTTGGCACTAGCACAAGCCTATAAATCAATGAATGAATGAATGAATGAATGAATGAATTAGGAGAATGATAAAATAAATTAAATATAACGTTAACACATAGCCTAATTTACCGCTAGCGTTAACGTTACAGTAGCATAATCTTTATGGTTTGTTGACGTTAGTTATAGCCAGCGTTGCAGCGTTCCACAGTTTTTAGTGTTTGATTATGGGAATAGATCATGCTATTTCCATAACCAATCATTAAAAACAGCGATAAACTACCTTCATCTGTAACTGGAGGCCACTGCCTAACATCATCAATCCAAGACATGTCTGCGTTATCAGTAACAAATGCTCCACGCTGCTGTGTTTGGGTTAGTTGGTGGAGCACCGCACACTCCAGTTATGGCGGGGCCACTAGGGGGCGCATGTCCACAATTTTCAAGTCGAAAAGGTGTATACAGATGCAGAGTTGGAAGAAGAGTTGCTGCAGTTGGAGGAAGAACTGACTACAGACTGCTTTAGCACCTCCTATGGGTCTGAGGAGATAATGGTTTCTTTCGGCTGTGACAGGGTGGAGAAGGAAACTGATGGCTATGAAGTGGTGGCACAGGAAACACAAATTACAAAACTATAAACAGTTAAACATGAAATAAATACTGAACAAAATGTACCTAGTCAAATATATACTCAGGAAGATGCCATGTGATAAATACCAATTTGAAAAAGTCTCATAAAGCATCTGTGATGAGAATTTATTTAGTCAATGCCAAATATAGCATAAAATCAAAATAATTACTTCAAAGGAAGGACTTGTGATGTCAGAGACTGTCAAACACTTAATATGTGTAAGTTTTTCATACATGATGGTTATTGCTTGATAGTAAGTATCAAGACATGAGTAAGTATTCTGTGCTTTTCAGATATCATCTAATATCACATTGTGAAAACAGTGAATAAAATTTCTACTTTGATATGTAAATGCTACCTGCAAACAGAAAAAAAGTTATTCAACAAAAATGTTGTGTCAGATAACATAATATTGCTAAAATATGTGAGACTTTTTTATTTCTTCATTTCAGTGTCAGAATGCACCAGAATGCACCAAATTACATCATTTTTTCAAAATTCCTTCGGCGGCCGCTGTTCTGCGCGCCTGCGAATAGTTGGGCCACTGATTTATGAATCAGGGCCAGTACATTCCAAATTTTACTGGCCCTGTGGGCCAATGCTCTAAAATGCTTATTGTCAAGCCCTGATTAGCCTCAATTTTGTCATTGATATGTGACGAAGTGGCGTAAGGTGATACGCAGCTGTCGAGACGATGTGCCGTCCCGGCGTTCAGAAGCTGCTCTGTGGTTTTCTGGTGACGACAGTTTTCTGGGTTGGAGAGCTCAGTACTAGATACTAAAAATAATCAAATGTTCCATTATATATTTTATGTTTTATTACATGTTTTATTTTATTCTGTCAAGCAATTTCTGTTGCATTTTACATGTATGAAAAGTGCTATATAAATAAAGTTTGATTTGATTTGATTTATAAGGTGGTAAAAAACTGAAATTTGTCTACAAATGTTTACAACTGTAGACATTTTTTGAATATCTTCCAGTTGGCTGAGCCACGATGCTCTCAAGGTTGAACTGCGTCCTCAAGTCGTACCAGTACACAAGTGCTCCTGTGCTCTCCTTTGTGGGTTAGATCTTTTTTCCTGTGGTGTTTGTTCTGTTTTTTCTAGATTACCTGCCCGACCTGCTGTTTAATGACTGCTGCCTCCATCAACGCTCTCGTTTGGGTCCTCCATCTTGTTCATAATGCAGTCACAGTTGTTGTAGTCTGCTTTCACAGGATGTGGAAACAAGTCCTTGTTAGGATAAACCTAAGCTGTGGAAAGGTGAGAATGAAAGGTACAAGGATGATTAGATGCTTAAGCACAAATGAAGTTAGATGCTTCACATTAGGGATGTGCGCGATTAGTCATCTAAACGATTAAACGTCCGGCCACTTTCTAGTCGGCACCAGAAATATTAGTCGTTTAAACCAATTTGTGTTTTATTCATGTACAAGGCCGCTTAACTGTCATACAGCCGCCCGCCACTAGTCGGAGCTACAGAGCCGACAGACAGCAGCCCTCCTCTCCACGGAAATGCTCCAGTAGACTGGAGTTTTAAAACGGGACGGTGGGAAGATAGTCTCGCAAAACCAGCACGGTTTGGCGGAACTTTAATCTAGAGAATGAAAACAAGGTAGTATGTAGACTGTGTCAGAAACAACTGGCATACAATCACTCGACTGGAGCAATGAGCAACCACATTCAACTCAAGCATTTGGATGTTAATCTGCACGAGACGACGGCTGCTGATGCTAGCGGTGCTGATGCTAGCGGTGCTGATGCTAGCGGTGCTAGCCACACTCAGGCCGATTTAACATTGTTTACCCGGAGACGTGTTCTCCCGTCCGGTCTGAAAGATTTTAGATGTTTGTTTAATTTTACACTCATATTGAACTGCGCATAGAGTTTAATAATTCAGCAGCAATTTATCTTTTTTAGATGTTACATTATATGTTAACTTTAAGTGAGTTTTTGTCGGATGTGCAGGGTTTATATTCATACTGCACGGCGCAAAATGCTGCTCGTTTCGGTTGAAATTTATTTATAATTCAGATGTTTTATTAACTTGAAAGTGAATTAAAGCTATAATTTTTGTCGGATAATCTGCAAGATTCAATGTGTCAGAGGGAATTTATTTATTTTGGTGGTTAACGTTGACTGAGTTGCCTTCATGTTCACATTCATTCATACTGCACGGTGCAAAGTGTCTCGTACTTCAGCGGCATTTAAAATCCGACATGGTTGTTGAACATTGTGATTAAAAGCTTAAAGAACTGTTGTTACACACAATATTTTTTGAGACAATGTTTCAAATTCTGTTTCGATGTTTCAATAAATTGTGCTAAATGTTCACTGTTTTCTGAGTGTTTTCCTTTTTTTTAGACTAGTCGACTAGTCTTAATTAAAATTTTCGTTTAGTCGACAGGGAAATTAGTCGCCAGGAACATCCCTACTTCACATGTATTTATGAGAAAAGACCTGTAAAATAACTGTTTTGTTTTGAATTGTGTTGACAGAGCCAAGATAACTGTTTTCCCATCTTCTCTTGAGTCATTGTGCTCTAAAGCCGGGGCTCCATGACACTGAAAAAGAAGGAGGGAAAAAAAAGAAAGAATCAGAATATCAAAGATGTCATTATGCAAATGAGGTCTCTCTTTCAATCAGAGGATTTCATAAAATAATGATTTAATAAGTTTGAGACACTTTTACAGTCATGGGACCTTTTTGTTGCGTTTTATAATGTTGCTCGTATTCAGAGGTTGTTTTGGTAATTTTACTGAATTTAGAGATAATGAAACTTTTTATAAAGCAATTTATTTGCCCACTTTTCCTTTTTTTTTGTTGTGACATAATGAAAAGTGTTTCATAATGAATAAAGTAAACAATTTCACAAGTTCTCTTTCCACGTTTTCTTCAACCAGTGAACGAGAACAGATTTTAAAATGAAATAGTTTCAAAATGACCCTACTTTTATCATGAAAATAAAAACAGATTTGTGGTAGCTACATAGTGGTAGATTTCAAACAGTACTGGATTCAAGACTAATTTAAAGCTCTTTTCTTGGAAGACGTTGAGCAGTTGCATTAACATTAACTTTGACTCCCGAACAGTTTCCTTAACAATAAACTATTTTACACTTGTGGATGACAAAAGAAAAAAAACACTGTCATTCTCCTGGGTCTTAAATGACTTCTTTTTTAAAATCACAACACAGGTGTGAAGCAGTGACTGATGATATTTATTTATGTTCTTTTCACTCTTTAACTCTTGGTTTAGGTTTTTTTGCTTTTTGCTCTTTTCTTTTGTTTTGAAGATGAAAACATTGCGTAATATCAGTAACTGTCCATTACTGTAATCAGGTTCAAAGCTCTGCCTCACTGAGATGCAGCTACTTTAAAGGCCTGTTTTTTGCTTATTTGGTATTTTAGAATTAATCTCCTAGAACACAGCGCAGTTTCTGTCATCACAGTGATTTACTGCATATTTGCTCTGGTGTGTAGTTTTGTTTTCATGCAGCTGATTGTCTGCATCACAGACAAAATATCCTTTTAGTCCATGTGATTGCTCTGGAAGCTGTAACTGTGATGTAGCAGAGACTTTCTGACTGAGATCAGAAATCTAACACAGCGAACATGATGTGGGGTTTTATTTTATTGTTGAGTCTGTTCCAGACATGTACAAAGACTCACATTATATGACATTTATGTGCTTCATTGAAATAACAAACATTGAAAACAAGTAGTTATCTTGAAGGAGCTACAAAAAAGCACAAATTATAAACAAGAACACTATGAAAAAAAGAAGTTAAGGCAAATACTAAGGGTGTAAAGATTGCCCCGTATGAACAGGAGAATGGTTTTCAATTCATTTCTGTTTATTTGTAAAGCGCCAGCTCACAATAACAATCATCTCAAGGTACTTTGCATAGAAACACATTCCTGTTCCAGCTAGTTATAATCCAATTATATTCCAGTTCATTGTAAACCATATATAATCCAATGCATTCCATTCACATCCAATTCATATTCATATAATGTTAAATCATAAAAAGCAGCACAGCTAAGAAACCCATCAGACTGAGTCGAATCATCACCTCAGTTCAGTCTTTGGAGCATGTATGAGGCAACAGAAGCATCACTCCTGCTACCTGGTTTTAATGTTGAAGATGTAGATTATCAGTATGTGCGCTACTGGCCAGAATTAAATATACTATTAACCAGTCAATGGCCCAGTGCTGCATTTAAAATGCCATCGACTGAGGTTTTGCTGCTGACTCCATAGTCAACACAGAACCACAATCAAAGTGTAATATTCCTTCCAGTTATTTCCAGTTGGGTTGTTCTCGTAAAATCAAAATGCAACTGAGCATCCTGCAGACTATCCCCTCTGTTGTAGCCTGGAGCCAACAAGGCATTTGTTTGTTTTAATAAAACCTTAATTCACATGCTGTACATGCTATTCTGTGTGCGTTTTTAGTTGATGCTTTGTATTTACTTTTCACTGACAGATTTAGCGCTAGCCCTTCAAATCAAACAGGAACAAGAAAGTCACTTACGACTGCTTGCAGATCGAAGGAATTGCACAACACTGCAACTGTTTGCGATGCACAAGGCAATCTAAACTGAAATCATTTGTATTTTCCAAAAAGGGATGGAAACTGTCTGTGGAGCACAAATTAAATCAGGCAGCACTAAAGCACATCTGAAGGCTCACCAGGTGGATGTCTGGATGCTAATTCAGCTACCACAAGCATTCTTCTTCCTATTCAGGGTCACTACAGCGGAGTGATCTGCATGATTGATTTGGCGCAGGTTTTACGCCGGATGCCCAACCTAACGCAAGCGGGACTCAAACCTCCCACTTGGTAGGCGACAGGTCGACAAGCTGGCGAAGTCAAAGGTGATTACCCACCTGCATGTTTATAGAAATGACTTGCTTTCATTGAAAATGGGTATGTACATTAAACAAATGTTGACACCTTCATTTAATTGCATCAAACTGAACTAAATCCACTTATAATGTATAATTCTTGAATTTTATCACAAATATTAGACAGACATCTTATAAAGGAGAGCGATAACCCTACTGAGTTAAACACTTTAACATTTAGACAGCTTGTTGGTCATCTTAATTTGAATTGTTTCAGATCGTTACTTTTCTTGGATGCATCTGTGAAACTTATTGAATTTACTCTTCCCATGCCGACTCCTCTGTTGATTGACACTCTCAGAGGCAGAGTTGAGCCGAGCCAGTGAGGATTATTGGACGGTCTGTTTGAGTCACCATTGTCAGAAAGAACACAGTCATCACAGCCAGTTTGATTGTTATATAAGATGAATATCAGGAGGGCTCTATCTGACAGGCTTTTCCTGCTCCTCATGCATCATAATTGCTCATAATCTATTTTTGTCAGCGTTTGCACAGACATCCCTTTGCAGAGCCTTGGTGAATATGTAATGATCCCTTGGTCAGTGGCGCATTAACACGTGAAAAGAAAACATGATGAGCATTTTGCCAGGCGATTCTGAATACATTACAGCATTACTAACCCAAACAGTCGTTAATCTATCCAGACTCACACCGTGGAAAGCTATTTACACTGTGAAAACACTTGCATTCTTTTCCAAATAAACCTATTTACTGTCATCAAAGCACCTTTCCAAACTGTCCAGTGTGTGTCAAGAGTGCAGAGGAGATGGAGGACCACAAACGCAGGAGAACACAAAAAATAAAGTATTTATTCAACAAAAACCAAAAGTCCAAGAAAACTACAAAAAAATCCACAAAAGTAATCCAGGTATTCAGGCAGGGGAACATGGAGGAAAAACAAGTGACCAAAAACCAACAGAGAACTTACAGGACACGAGACAACGGACCAGCAAAGACAGGAGAGACTTAAATACACAGGGGACACAACAAGAGACAGGTGCAGACAATCAGGATAACAAGAGGGAAGGAAGCAAAGCTAAAAACAACAGAGACAAGACAGACCTTCAAAGTAAAACAGACAGACAGGGATTGACGCCAACTTTACACAGAACAAAGAAAAACCCAAAATGGCCGTCATGGCCGTCCCAGACCACGACAGTGCGACTCTCAGCTCTCATGAGATCTGGTTTTAATACTAATTAATTCCTTTTACAATTTGTTGTCAAACTCATTAGTCTGCAAGAAACATTCACACTAAATGAATTCATACAATTAAATGGCAATGTCAGATTTAAATCTCGTTCCTCTTTGATGCTGTCAGGTGAAGTTAAGTTAGTGGAAGAAGTTCAAGCATCGTGTGACCTTTTAAAAGAAAATGCATCCAAATGCATGTGTGTGTTCACATATGGATGCCAGTTGGTGTTGGTTTACCCTTCAGCCCACACTGGAATATATCTCAGCAACTGAAATATTTGTTTTTTATTTTTGAAGCTTCAACAAGATGGATTGGACTGAACTGTAAACTGTAGTGAACTGCTTCTCCCACAGGGAGCTTAAGCTTTTTATGCTTGTGCTTAAACATCCTTCCATCCATCCATCCATCCATCCATCCATCCATCCATCCTCTCCAGCCATCTCCTCTAGCTCTGACAGGTGGATTACAAAGTGTTCCCAAACCATCTCTAATCTCTCCATTAAGTCACAGGCCTGCCCTGAGGCTATCTATCTATCTATCTATCTATCTATCTATCTATCTATCTATCTATCTATCTATCTATCTATCTATCTATCTATCTATCTATCTATCTATCTATCTATCTATCTATCTATCTATCTATCTATCTATCTATCTCTTGTTAGAGAGAGAGCCAAGACTTTTATATGAGGCTGAATTATGTTGCACAGCGGTCAGTAGAAGACTGTCTGCGTTCCTGCAGGAAATTTAACTTATTTGTCACTTTCTTTATATGTATATCTGAAAAAACTGCTTCTGTGAGAGGAGGTTGGGCAGTGTGTGCCTGAAAAACGAAATAAAGGACTGTCTATCATTTGAGCCATTAGTCAAGACCAAAGAGCTGAGCTCACCCATCAACCTTTTTTTTCTCCTGCTGTGGGAGTTTTTTTACCTGCCATTATCCTTGATTAGGACTTAATGTTATAATTTTAGTTAATGATATTTGCTCGGGGGTCATGCCATGGGTCTCTGTAAAGCGTCTAGAGACAATTGACATTGTAACAGACACTGTACAAATAAAATTGAATTGAATTGTAACTAGAAGTGGTGCAGAGACCAGTCTGGGAGGATTGTAGCGTCACCAGTTCAGAGTCAGTCTCATCCTTATTCAGGTGAATCCTGTGGTGTAACAGCTGAGTTTGTGGTGTGGAACAAGTCTCTAGTGGTGTCTAGGATTTTTCTCAAAGAGGAGTAGCGTATTTGCCCATCATCCTTGCAGAAAATCCCTTTTTATTCTTAATCCTTTAATGAACAGTTATTTATCATATTGCTGTGCTTATATATTGTGAGTAAAATCTTCTGGCAACGATGAAATGTGGGTGAAGGACTCAAATTGGGGCCAAGGAAGCACATGACACCCCTTATTGAAAAAACAACAACAACAAAAGAAAAAAAAAGAAGAAGCTTCCACAGCAAGACACTGGGAATAGGGTTATAAATCACAAGTTTAATCATGATACAATATTATATCGCTTCTCTGCACAACGATTCGATATTTGCTGATATCCGATAATCTATCATGATCCGATTTTGATACGATTAAGATCAGAGGCCAGTGATCGATAACAGATATCACATGCTGCTACACATTTAAAGGTGGAGTAGGTGTTGTTTGAAAAACGGTTCCATCAATCCAACTCAAGTGAGATTTTGAAAATATACACTCCCTCCCTCCTCCCAAAGGCTCCGCCTCCTCCTCTTCAGCCCACACCTCGAAACCCCGCCTTCACACGATTCACGACTACATGAACCACAGGGAGGGAGGGAGGGAGGGGTGGGGGGGAGTGCATTGATATTTGATGGACGTATTATGCAGCCAATCAAAATAATGATGATCACTATTTTTATAGGTCAGAGTTTTTCTCTGATTATACCCTCTAGACTGGACCAAAACGTTTAGTTTTTTTTTGCAAACATTTTATTTCAGTGGGTGCAATGGGAATGTGAAAAGGTTTTCAGGCAATAGTGTAAAATGTGTTGCAAAAAAACAACACCTACTCCACCTTTAAATTAATGCCAAATCACAATAAAATATCATTTGACATTTTTATTCATGAGGTCAACCAAACATATGAAAAACCTTTTATTTCCAACAAAAACTGATAATGATGAACCACTGTCGGACATGGGGAGGTTTAAAAGTTTCACAATATATCAAAGTAAACTGAAAAACCTTTAACACAATGTCTGTTTATTTAATTATTGTATTATATATGATAATATATAATAGATCATCATATATATTATGATTTACATCCATTATCTATATTGGCTCAATCCGCTCAACCTCATGCCTGAGGTAAATGACCTTTTTTCCACCTGTTGTTCTAAGCGTATGATAACATTATGAAAGATTCATATAAAGATAGAACTGCAGTTAAAGGGTCAAATTCTGAGAAAGTATTACGAGACTCCACTGAAACAAATCTGTGTTTCTAGTTTGGGACTTTGACTGACTTTAACTGTAGCTGGCGCTGAAGGGCAGTCGTCTGTTGCTATGACAGCACCAGAAGTTTACATGTTTATTGAGATGTATGTATTCAGGAGGAAATGTGCCGTAATTCATTGTCTGCAGTTCATATTTAATTGTTGCTAAAATAAATAAGTGAAAAAGTAAAAAATGTAAGGTAATGGTCACTTCCTGTTGAGACCGGAAGTGCAGAGAAACCAGACAGAGAAAGGAGAAAGAGCAGGTGTGTGCAGGTGTACACGGTAATTACTGTCTGAATCTGAAACCTGTATTTTGTGAAGAGAGAGAACGTGAGAATGATTAATCTGAAATGTGCTCAATTTAATGCAGTTTTCAGTGTTTCCGTAACTTCAGAGGAGCAATAAATGTTGTGGACATCAGTATGAAGCGTACGTGATTCTTGAAATTGGAGATAGTTACATTAACAGTTGATCCTGTTGATTGCTGATTTCCCCCAAAGACTAATTTGAATTATCTGTAAAGATAAGACTACTTTTACCTGCACTATCAAGGTAATGCTCACTTGCAAATTTGTCCAATTTCACAACCTAGAGAAGCTACACTCCTTATTACATTGTAAATGATGTTGAGCTAGCATGTGTGACTAACCATGTACTAACCTACCTAACCATGTACTAACCTACCTAACCATGTACTAACCTACCTAACAATGTACTAACCTAACTAACCATGCACTAACCTACCTAACCATGTACTAACCTAACCTAACCATGTACTAACCTAACTAACCATGTACTAACCTAACTAACCATGCACTAACCTACCTAACATGTACTAACCTAACTAACCATGTACTAACCTAACTAACCATGCCTACCTAACCTAAACATGTACTAACCTAACTAACCATGTACTAACCTAACTAACCATGCACTAACCTACCTAACCATGTACTAACCTAACTAACCATGTACCAACCTAACTAACCATGTACCAACCTAACTAACCATGCACTAACCTAACCGAACAATGTACTAACCTACTAACCATGCACTAACCTACCTAACCATGTACTAACCTAACTAACCAATGTACTAACCTAACTAACCATGCACTAACCTACCTAACCATGTACTAACCTAACTAACCATGTACCAACCTAACTAACCATGTACTAACCTAACTAACCATGTACCAACCTAACTAACCATGCACTAACCTACCGAACAATGTACTAACCTAACTAACCATGTACTAACCTAACTAACCATGCACTAACCTACCTAACAATGTACTAACCTAACTAACCATGTACTAACCTAACTAACCATGCACTAACCTACCTAACCATGTACTAACCTAACTAACCATGTACCAACCTAACTAACCATGTACCAACCTAACTAACCATGCACTAACCTACCGAACAATGTACTAACCTAACTAACCATGTACTAACCTAACTAACCATGCACTAACCTAACTAACAATGTACTAACCTAACTAACCATGCACTAACCTACCTAACCATGTACTAACCTAACTAACCATGTACCAACCTAACTAACCATGTACTAACCTAACTAACCATGTACTAACCTACCTAACAATGTACTAACCTAACTAACCATGCACTAACCTACCTAACCATGTACTAACCTAACTAACCATGCACTAACCTACCTAACCATGTACTAACCTAACTAACCATGTACCAACCTAACTAACCATGTACTAACCTAACTAACCATGTACTAACCATGTACTAACCTACCTAACCATGTACTAACCTAACTAACCATCTGAATGCTATCTTCCTGTGGAAGTTAGCCAAATAATGAGAGCACCGTTGTTCTCCTTTCTGGCGATCGTTGTATATTAACAGGAACTTTGCTATTTTAAAGCCTCCATGACAAGATGTCAGTCAGGAAAATTAATATAACTCTAACTCTATAACTAGAAAATAACTGAGCATAAAAGAGCTCTGTTAACTTCAATGTCTTTCCTCCGATTAGAAAGTGAATTTTTAAACGCCAGTAGTTCTTTTCTTAGCGGCAGACAGTTGAGACACTGAAGTTATTACGAATTATTCCCGAGGCTCATGAATTTAAACATTTCCTAAAAATAGGACCAAGGGGGGGGGCTCGACTCAGGGGGTTCAGTCTCTGGGTCTGTGTCGAATGTTGTTGTTCAAATCACAACTACCGCTTCAAAAATGTGCAACTCTGCTGCCATTGGAGGCTGGGATAGCAGTACCTGATTGGTTTAAACTTCCATGGCAGAAACGCAACCGATATTTTTTGTTAAGATAACATTTTGGTGACTGGTCAAACATAAAATGTAATAAGGTGCATTTTAGAAATGTAATGGTGAAGAAAGTACAGATAACAGCTGCAAAGTGTAATGGAGTAAAAGTGAAAAGTGCTCTATATTTTATACTTAAGTAATGTACAGACACGTAAAAAAAAAATGTACTAATATACAGTAAAGAAGTATTTGTACTCTGTTACATTCCACCAAGCTACACAATTTAAAGCAGGAGAGAAGAAGAAAAACAGGACAGAGGTATCAAGGAAACACAAAAAAAAAAAACAAAACCATAAATTTCAGCAGTTTTCTATCCGGAGTGACAGAAAACTATTTTTCCTCAAAGCAACAAAAACTCCAGCCACTGCCATTTTCAGTGCAGAACTGACACAAAGTGGTAAGAGCAGTTATATTGTTGCCGAACAAAGACCCTGCAGCTTTAAATCAAACAAAGCTGACATAATGCCATCCCCGTGTGTGATTTCTAATCGCATGCCAGCAGATTTTGATGAAAGTGAATATCCCGAATTTCACATCATAAGCAGCGACTGTAACAAATTGGCCACGCTTTTGCGTGATGACCGTGTACGGGTCTGCTGAATCCCCGAACTACTCTCCCACCTGGTCTTATTCCAGGACCCTGCTCTATTAAAAGAATGCACAATGAAAATAATATATTCTTGCAGTGTGTTTGTATGCGCTATTGTTGAAAAGAATGCTGTTAATACTTCTGTCTGCTACCACTGCTGTATTGACATTTACGTACAGAACTATGTATATGTTTAACACTATTTGTATTTCTCTTTTATTACTATGGTTGCATTGATATGATATTGCAAGCATTTCTTGTTTGTTATAGATACTGAATAAACATTTAGCTTTGCTTTGTTGAAATGCAAACTCTTAGTCTCGTGGTTTATATTTTATTCTGTTTTATGGGTATAATATGGAGCTGCTGTCAGAACGAAAAGCAAAACACCTTTTCACCAGGATGCTGTGCAGCGTTTTGTGTCTGGCGGTGAGTCAAGGCACGGCGGAGCATATTGATGGGAGGATTTGTTTGGTTTTGGGCTCAAAGACACACATGACATGACATTCACTCTGACCCTTTTTGCTGTCGGGATTATCTGTCCTGACAGCTTTTATAAAGAACTGTCGGACACTAAAAGGAGTCCTTTGACTATAAGTAAGCTTCTTACTTGAATGTGAGGTTTTTTTTGCTTCTTTCATGTGCTCTTCTTCTCCTGTCCCCCGCCTCAGTGAAAATCTCTCTGTCTACTTATCTGGTAATCTGAGCCTCTCGCTCTCAAGGCCACGTGAAACCGAGGAGCGCGCACAGACGAGGGAGTTTTAATGTGCAAGCGTCAGTGCACGGATGCAGAATTTTCTTTTTACTCAGCGCTTGTCTGGTCTGAAGCACGACACTCATTAGATGAAAATCACTCCATCCCTTGTTACTGGTGCAGGAGCTGGAGATTGTCTCTGATGTCATGAAACAGTATGTTGTTCATGACAACTCTTGCACACTGAGTTACCAGCGCACCGGCTGCTGTGGGCGTCAGATGATGATGTGTCCAATCCATCGGATGAAAAAGAGATCAGGAAAGAACGGCTGAGTGTGTGGATTTTATTTTGCTTGTCTGTGCCATTCTAAGCTTTGTATTTTTCTGGGAACTGGGGCCACGTTGGCCTGTCCTTTCTTACAGTCATCCCTTTGCCAGTACAGGAGAAGGCTGTGGATCAAAGCTAAAAGGGTGGAGAGGGGGTCTTGATTTTCCCAAAGACACTAAGGCACCGATCGTACACCTCCGACTAGCCAATACGCGCAAATTTCGGGTTTAGGAACCTCTGCTAACCGCTAATGCAATCTCTCCTGGTATAACTTCCTCTCCTCTAAACAGAAAACAAAACTCTCCCGTATTGTTAATCAGGCCAGCAAGATCATTGGTTCATCACAAACCCATGTGTCTGAACTGTATAATCGCTCTGTAATCAGGAAGGCTACCTTGATCACAGAGGACCCCTCTCATCCCCTCCATCACTCCTTCCAGTTACTTCCAGAAGAAGTTACAAAGTCCCACTGGCCCGAAAAAATATCTACAAAAAATCCTTTATTCCCACTGCAATAACCACCCTGAACAGACTGAAGTAAGTGTGTATGATATGTGTGTATTTTTATTGTTGGAGCCTTGTCAAAGAAAAATTTCTGCCACCATTTGGGGCAGACAATAAAGTTTTTCTATTCTATTCTATTCTATTCTAAAGAAGCTACCCATTATTCTGACTCCCTTTCTCACTTTGTAGGTGTGGAAATGCCTGCTACCCCCAACCCGCATGTCGGCGCGTACAAGAGCGCGTCCAAATGGCATCAATGCGCGTCCACCTGGTCACATGTAGACGTGCACAAACATCTCTACCTCTCAAATTAACTCTTGTATAAAAGCGTGATTTGGCCTCAGTTGAACCCCTGAGAAAATGGCAGAGATCGTCTCAAACGGCAGTTAAACCATAGACGACCAGAGCGTGTTTACTGGGAGCGCACCGACTATCTGGGACTTTCAGGTAGCTGGTAGGAATTGTCTGTGTAAAAATATTTATATGTATATATCAGTGCAGAGGAGGAGGAGGAAGGAAGAGGAGGAAGCTCTACAGCAGAGTCCCAGACCAGCTGCTGCTTTGATCTGGATGAAAAGACGCTCCATAGCCGTTAGCGGGTAGCGCAACCTGCTCTTAAAGGCAATGGCTGCTGACGCACTGATTGGTTTAATAGGTGGAACGTCCTAACCACTCCTGTGCATAATATAGTGGGTAGTGCTTGTGGGACAGCGGATTTAGCAAGGTGGAAGATTGCGTTCTTTTATGGATAGCTACCCGCTATCCAGAAATAGTAGCTTTAGCAGATCTGGCGGAAGATCGGGCCCATAATGTCTGTGCAGTGCCCACTTTCCATCTCTAGTCAATAAAGTCCCACTGCCACAAGACTTCATATCTGGTAACTTCACAGTGATCAGTTTGTGTCCAGAAATCTGTAAACACACAGATCTTTTCACTTCAATGTGTTATAATCTGGTCATTTCTCAGCATATTTGATTTATTATTTATTGATATAATCGGTTCAATCCATGCTAACAGCGTAACCAGTAACACTTCCCCAGATCAAGCTCACTGCCACTTGTACCCTGTGCTGTATTTTTTATTTCATTTTTTTGTTGTTGTTTTTATTTCTTACAGCAGCTACAAATTCTGTTAGCTGTGCCAAGTTGAAGTTGTTTCAGGTTTAGTTATGGAAGCATTATTTTTTACCTGTAAGATCATTCATAGATGTTGTCACCTTAAACTGAGAACATAAGTCTATATTAAACCCTGAATTTGGACATATTATTAATAATACATCAACAAAGATGTTTGACAGGAATAAGTTTCCTTCTTAGAAACAGATCCTTTTGATTTTGTTAACCTAAAAATATTCTAAAAAGTTGGCAAAGTAGTGACATTTACTGTGTCAGTGTGTAGCATTATTCTTTTAACAACAGTCCATATAATTGTGGGAAGCGAGGAGACCAGCTGTTGTAGTTTTGGAAGAGAAATGTCCTGTTTTTGTCTGATATATGATTCAAGCTGCTCAACAGACCTGAGTCCTCTTTGTTTTTACGGTACTATTGTGTGTAAAATGTTTTTCCTTTAATGAAAGTTCTGCGCTGCAGGCAGGTCAGCTCAGCATCCAGAACCTCCTATGAAGCCGTGACATCACGATAAATGCACTATGTCTTTCTGACAGTAAAAGTCATCGAAGTCAAAATAAACTAATATGTGTCAAGAAATAGTAAAATGTCTCTTTTTCACCTTTTGATCTATTTTTCTATGTTCTATTGTGAATAAAATGTGTTGATGAAATTAGCAAAATCATTGCATTTATCTTTTATTTACATTTGCCATTAGGGCTGTAGTTAAACTCACTGTAACATAAATGTGCTGTGACTGAATACATTAAAGGTCCCATATTATGCTACTTTTAACTCTTTTAATCATGTCTCATAGGTCTTTAGAGCAAGGTTATGAATTCTGTTGCAAAAAACCCCACACATTTAGGTTGTGAGAGCCCTCCTCTCTCCCACACTTTTTGCTGTGCTGAAATCTGTGCTGTTTTGAGTGGGCGGGATGCTATGCAAATGAGGTACTGCTCTGATTGGCTGCCTGATTCCTTGGTCCCGGTGGGCGGCTCCAGCGCCTGCGGTGGGACTTTCAAGACGCTGGAACAGGGTAAACAAACATGGATGTACAACAGCTCATGTTTGATCCTGTTTCGGAGCCTGAAGAGGAGCAGACACCGGTTGAAGAGGTTCAGCCACGGTTACAGCAGGATGTCAATGAGTGGTAGGTTGAAAATTGAGGGCCTTATCTTATGTGAAACGCCATTTGTTTTGAGCTTTTTCACTTTTCAATGGGTATAAGATAGGGAACTTTATATTACATCCAAAGTTTAAATAAATAAATAAATAAAAGGCAAATGGCGCTATTTTGCACTTTTCAATTCATAAGATAGGCATAATATAGGGCCATGAGTGTCTTATTTTTACTGTTTGCTTTGCTTTTTACACTGTTATTGCCCTGGCTATAACAGTGGTTTTTATTTTTTGGCTATGTCAGTGGCTATCGTTAGCCATTACATGCTAGTGTTATTCAGCCATAGCTCAACAGTTTGATATCTAACAGACTTTATGATGCACAACTATATCTGTAAAAATATATATATTGCACCTCATGGAGGCCTACTGTAAGGTTATAAGAGCAGTGTAATAACAGTGGTGCAAGACCAGCTTTGTATTTGACACCATTATTTTTGTTTTACATTACTTTCTACAGTAGGCTACTGTTATCTAAATTCTCTATTCTTTTTCAACAGGTGCTTATGTGGGAATTGTGCAACAATGCCCACAGAACGTGAAAATGTGTGCTGCCAGGAGGTCCCACAGGTATCAATCATATGAGAAATGTAATTGCCAGTACAATGTTCTTATGGTTTGCAAAAATTTACTCAGTTGTTACCCTTTTGTTATTCCTTAGGTCACAAGAAGGATGAATCAGCTGGAAGATCCACCCAGATGCATGGTTGATCACCCTGGTCTTGAACCAGTTTGTCTGAACTTGTATTCTCTCCAGAATGCAATGAATATATAGAGCTGACTATGGGCTCTTACGGCTTAGAGGTATAGAGCAGTAAGTATCTGTTCTACAGTCAAAGCATAATTTGATTTGCCAATGAATATTGTCAACATGATTTTTTACAATACTATAAATGACAATAAATGTGATTTAAATAATCTGTTATGTTATTACTCTATATAGAGGTAGCTTTAGCACAGTAGTGTTTTGTTGTGACCGATATAAAACAAACCCAGAAGCAGTTACTGAAAAATGGCCTACAATTCTATACACACTATACACTTGCATGGTCCTTTATTGCAATTGCAGATATTTTCTCACCAGACATCCATGTACAGTATATGTGAAGACAATAAGTAATCACAACACTGACTGTTGATACATAAGATACTTTATTGCAGAGTAAAAATAAAAAAAGGCATATAATTAACCAACATAAATAAAACAAACTTATAAGTAACACAGTATTAACAAGTATAAATAAGTAATACAAATAAAAATCCTGAGATGTGCTTGTATGTCTTTTCAGTCGTTACAGATTCTTGGCATACAGATCCTTTGTGAGCTGGTGCTGGGGATTTCTGGGTCGAAGGATCAGAGTAGTCATACCAGCTTGTGTGGTGCTACGCATACGCACTGAGTTCCCTGATGCTCAAGGCGTATATGTAGGGTTCAGACTGCCTCAAGATTAAACCGCGACACGTAGCTGGTAATGACATCCTCCTTGGCTGGCCTCTCAAACTCTGCACACAGGTCTGCCGGGATGGGGATCTCCAAAACCTTGTTGGCAAAAGGTCCAGGATCCAGGATGATGTGATCGAACATCAGGTCCATCAACTCATCAACGTATTCTGTGGAGTACAAAACCAATATCACTATATCATCCATTACAAAAGAATGTGTAACATTTTAGTCTGTACAGACACTGTCATACACCAAAATGTCCTTTGGTGTTTTCTAAATTATGTTGTAATATATTTTATACTAACTTATTCCATGTATATATTTTTTACTTAGTTTCTTTTGATTACCCCCAAAACAGTTTGCACACTCCAGCTCCCTTATGCAGTTTGTAATGATATCCACCAGCGATTTTTGGAGCTACATGCTCTTCTTTAGACAATGTTTGAAAAAGAGTGGCTCCAAATGTCAATTATGGATGTCATTAAAAACTGCATAAGAGAGCTGGAGTGTGCGAACCTTCAATTTGTTTTGATTACTCTGTTTTATAGGTCCAGCACCTTGTTTTTATATTGTATGGATGTGTGCATTTTGTTGTCATTTTTCTATGTTTTGTGTGTGCAATAAAAAAGTTGGTTAAACATACTGAAGGTTGCATCTGTTTTGACCGGCTTGGCTGTGCATTCCCCCTTCTTGGACTTGGGAAAGTGGACCTTGAAGAGAGGTGCACCGTCAGCAGTCTTTTGGGGGCGGTTCGCATTTTTCATTGAAATGCAGAGCAGACAGGTAGAGTCTGGGGAAATAAATGAAAGTAAATTAGTGATAATTAAAATACATAACAGTATTTTCAACAGGCCGTAGACATTGTGATTTCACTGAAAACTATGCATATTCACATAAATTTAGACTATAATCATTAACATACAGAATTAGTACAACATATATGTAGTACAATGAACTGGGTGTAACCACCAAAACATTTGTAAAACAAGGCTTACAATGAATGGATTAGAAATGATTTTCTCATCCTCCCATACTCAGGCTGTAACCACTAACCAGCTGCACCGTCTTTATCTTATCCATATGCTCTGTTCTCTATCAATAGTTTTTTAATTTCAAACCTTTTTTCAAATTAAATTAATAACAGGATTAACTGACTTATTTTAGAATCTGACAAATAATGTATACAGCAGCAATAGTAATGTTTAGAACTGCAAAATCACTACATAAACTAAATATCTCACCGGAATAAAAACAAAGTCAGTGAAACAAATAATACTCCTCACAAAATTTGTTTCGTTTTGTGTTATTTACCTGCACAGCATTCCAAGAAATGGGAAAACAACATTTTTTGGGGCAAAGCGAAGTATCACACTGTGGAAAGCTTCGAGAGAGGAGGTCTGATGGTGAGGGCTCAGCTTTTTCCACATCTTTCAACACTCGCTTGCTGGTCAGCAACTTCTCCAGTTTGTAGAAAGCAGGAGTTGCTGAAAGAACAGAATCAAGTGGGTCAATACATATGCAAGTGTTATGCCAGTGGTAACAAATAATTTTCATCCTATCAACAACTGAAAAGCTTACAAAACTCAATCCATGCATAATTTCAGGTTCAAATGTAAGTCTGTTAGTGACTTCAGTGTACAGATGAAACATACCAGCTCTCAACCATTTACGCCTGTCCGTTGTGACGCGGACTGGATGCAGGCAATTGGGGAACAAGGGGTCATCATGGGTGTGGATGTCCTGCACATGGTTGAGGATTGAAGTCCACTTTGCCACTCTCTCTCAGGCCCGGAAGTAGAGGAAGCTGCAGTCCAGTATATGTGATTTTTTATACTGCGCATCCACTTCTTCAAAGGCTCACATTCCTTGTTTTTGCAGATCTTCTCCAGTTGCTTGGACAATCCTAGTAATGCAGAAACAAAGTGAATGAACACAGTGAATTGATATATGAATGTTTTATTCTAATGGAGAACAGTTGACTTGACAAGAAAGTAGAATGTGCAGTTGCTTATGTAAAAAAATTGAAATGTGGCCATGATGGGAAAAAATTGTTCACCTATGATTGTGTGTTCTATATTTTTGAACCAGACATAAAAACAGGAACAGACAAAAACATTACCTTTCTCCATGTGCCAGACATCATAAAATTGGGTGATGTTGGATTCCCTCAGGAATTTTTGGATCTGCGGGTGACGATCTGTCACTATGCAATCCAGGGTCACACCAAATTCCTCCAGGAGTGTAAGGCTCCTTTTCAGGCCCTCTTTCTCCATATGATAACTCCCCCCAACTTCATTGCTCTGGTTAAAAAAAAAGGGGGGAAAGGGGATGTGATTGATGATTGATAAACGTTTGTCTGTCTGTGAGCTGCTTCACTACAGGCTGTCAGGATGGAAGCAGAAACACGTCAAGGATTTTTTTTTTACCCAAAATGACAATTGCATTTTGCAGAAAAACTTTCAATGTGTAGCCCCAGATTTAACTTGTGTGACATCATTCTTTTTCACCGCTGCATATACATTTTCACTAACCTGCACTAGCTGTACATCGATGACAGTGTTGCGCTTCAGGTCCATCATCGTATAACTCCCGTACTTGGCACAGTGTCCTGAGAACATAAATTTAGAGAATGGAATTGCAACAAAGTGAGTGATTATTCAGAAAGGATGTCCTTTTTTATCGTAACGTCTGAAAATAATGCTAATTTGTAATAAGCATAGTACCTGGTGAGTCAGCCCTCATATCACCACCAACAATCACGCTCTGCTCTTGACTGAGCTGTTGCAACATGGCTTCCTGCTCCGTCTTCCACTTATGCACGACAGCTGGCTCAAGGTACATCCTGGCATGTCTTCTGAAGGTGTCATACCTGTACACCTTCAGCTGCATTGCCCTGAAGATCTGATTTGAAAGACAAAAACATTATCAGTTATCCAGCTTCACACAAACGCCTCCAGTTATTAGATTTTTTTCTGTCAAACACATCAGCATGCAAATGACACTTATTAGCTGCTTTCCAAATACCTTTTCCAGTTTGAGAAAGGATGCCCCACTGAAGTACACAGCTGCAGAAAGTTGGAGGTTCCCGGCTGGGGTGCTTCCAACAACCGGCTGACTCCTCCATTCTCTCCCATAGGCACAATGAGGGCACTGCTGTTTCACTGCAAGGAATGTACCAATTCTCCTCGTATTGACATCACACAGACCCTCTGGCACACCGGGCAAATTTCAAAGAGCTCCAGGAGGCAGTTCTCATACACAATGTATTTCCATATTTTCTGGATGGGAGTGGATGCTTCTCTATTTGCCAAAAATAAAGAAAAACATGCGATTTCATATCGAAAGAGGACAGATAAGCGAAACAAAGATATGTTTTATAAAAGTGTAGTGGCAATATAAAATAACTTACGACATAGTGGTTGACTCTTTTAACACAGTCACAGAATCCTCTGGATTGTATGTTGAGTCGTGTGGTTCTGGAGCCTCCATAGAAGAGCTGCCCTCCATCGGATCGTCCTCACCCTCTTCCTCATCCACCAGGTCGAGAAAAGGCCTCTTGATGGGTGTCGAAGTAATGAGAGGTTGTGTAGACAATACAGTTTCCGTCTGAGTACCTTTATATGCACAGGAAAAACACCACACACACACACACACACATGAATATATGTCATTAAAATGATCAGACTTAACGTTTGAGATGCAATTAATTATTACTTTATTTTTTATGAAATCGTCTGACAGATCACAAACCTGTACTTCTGAAGTGAGGCTGTAGAGTTCTAATGGATAACTGTGTGCTGGTCGTTGCTGTCGCTGGAGGGTCTGTCTGGCAGCCAACATCTCGAAATGTTGGCCATGCCGTAGATGTACTGGCCTAACAGAGAATAAAAATATGTATTTATATGTTTTTATACTTTGTGTCAAAGCATATCATTGACACATTTACGGTTCTTTAAATCTTGACATTTTTTATAGCTTTTTGCTATCCTTCATCCACATAGATTATATAGTGCATACATAACACATAACATAAAATACAAAGTAAAAATTGAGAATAGAATAAATAGAAATAATCAATACTTTCAATCTAAATTTCTTCATGACTAACAGAATAACAAGTAACACCTAACACAATACTGCAATATACTTCAATATACTGCAATCCTATACTAATGTACCACACACTTAGTAATTACCACAGACAACAAGCTTTCTTTCTGTCTCTCTCACACGCTGTCCAGGCGTTCAATGCAAACTTCAGCATGATCCTGGCAACCACCTGACACAGGTTTTGTTAATTATCCCCCCACACAGGTGAGCATGATCAGACATAAATTTTCTCAGACACGCGGGGATTACTCCGTGTCAACAGGGAGATAGTAAAGCCTAGTTCAGCCTCGCTCTCTGTCCATCCGCAAAATATGCGCTTCTGTTACGTCATGTAAACATATCAGGTGTGTGCGCAATATCAGACTGGAGACACACACGCAAATAAAAGATGTGTGATTAAATGCTACTTTCCTACGTTTGTACAAAAAAACATACAATATATAAATTTATACAATATAGCCAACAGCAGGGCTGACAGAAAACACACACAAATACCTGAATCTTCCAGCTACCTGGCGATCTCCCTCCAGCCAGCTGCCACCTTATTTTAGACTAACTATGAATCAGCTGTTCCTCACATAACGTTACTGCAGCGCTCTCCAACACGAGCGACAGGCAGAAAATATTAACAGGGCGTCCGACAAAAGTTCAGCTGAAAACGGCACGGCGCGGTCAGTTAGGACATTAAAAAACAAAGCTATCAAATTGATTTTGTCGCTGATGCTCGCTCGCGTCTCATGCAGTTAGGACACGGTACAAACAGACACACGACGGTCACCGCGTTAGCAAAGCATAACATGCTATCAAGCTATCTGACTGCACCTTAGTAGGAATAACCAGTAAATATTATCACAAAATGTAGACACTTACCGATGGTTGGTTTGCAGTTGCTGGGTCACGTAGAGTTGGTACTGAATCTTTGTTGAGAGTCAGTTTAGAAGCTAATCCAGCTTTGAACTGACCCTCGTTGCCGAAGCAGTCCCGAGTGAAGTGGGTAGCACAGACCAGCAGAGTTGAAGAAGTTGTGGTCGGCACGTTATTATCAAAAATAAATGCTAGCCACTGTTGTTTAACATCCTCCGATGCTGGGAGGGAAAACAAACATTTATGTTGGTTTGTACAACCGACAACGTTGCACCTAGAGTGTCTCACTCGCTTCGACATGATTAGGCGGCAATGGCAATGGCGGC
The DNA here is from genome assembly GCA_018398805.1 of Hirundichthys speculiger. NCBI lineage: Eukaryota > Metazoa > Chordata > Actinopteri > Beloniformes > Exocoetidae > Hirundichthys > Hirundichthys speculiger. Next base: position 16,384 of record JAGFBZ010000938.1, on the reverse strand, counting down.
CAGCGGCCGGGTCGGCTCGAAGCGAAGAGGGAGAGGGGGAGTGGTTATGGTAATAGCATGTAAATGAGGGCCTGTTGTTACGTCACTCCAGGCCAATTCTGAATTGGCTCATTTCAGACATGAATTCCTACTTTGCAGGCTAGAGAAACAATGCAGATTCTTTGACTTTTTTCATGCCACAGCTTTGGTAGGCTGAAGGATGACTAAGATATATATGTATAGGTATGAAAAAACATGTTTTTCACAATATGGGACCTTTAAGCTATTTTCCTATCTATCTATCTATCTATCTATCTATCTATCTATCTATCTATCTATCTATCTATCTATCTATCTATCTATCTATCTATCTATCTATCTATCTGTCTATCTCTTGTTAATAATGGCTAAAGAGAGCCAAGACTTTTATACGAGGCTGAATCATGTTGCTCAGCGGTCAGTAGAAGAATAAAGCAGCGGCTGTCTGCGTTCCTGCAGGAAATTTAACTTATTAGTCACTTTCTTTATATGAGACACACATTCTTCATCCTCCTTCATATTGTTAATGAGTGACCTGAAACCACCAATTTCCCAAGGGCATACAATAACCCGACTCTGTGCTTCTGACAGAGTGCAGTCACCCAGTATTTTGATCTAGTTTTATCTTTGATATTAAAGTGTCTGGCCGTAATGGCAGCCTCAGCAAAGGTCTCTTTGACTGCCAGTTATCATTTATTGCTGCTGATGTTTATTTAACAGTCACATCATGTAGATGAAAGTGGTGGTCTGGAGTCAGTGATTGTGCAGGTGTGAGACTGTCAATTCAGCTTTAAAAGCAATAAAATGAGAATCCGCGATCGTCTGTCAAGGGGGATTATGACTCTCGCTGGAAAACAGAGAATTACACATTAAAAGAGGCATTTCTCTTGCTGAGCCAAATACTAAAATCCCCGATGAATTAAGCACTTGAGAGTTTGAGAGGTTTTGTACTAAAATTTACCTGAAAGCTTTTTTTTCTTTTTTAATCCTCATAAGAGCATATGATGGCCTGTTTACATTTGCGCTATGATCAAAAAGAGTCTATGCTGTGAGAGGTTGGAGCAGAGGACTCAAAAAAAAAAAGAAGAGCTCCAGGGAGGAAACTAGATGAAGAACAAAAGGACTTTAAAGTCAAAGTAAAGTAGAGCTCATATGCATTCTGAATTAGTCGCACCAGAGAACAATGTGTTATTAACCACCCAGGAAAAAAAACAAGGAAGGGTGAAAACAAATGACAATGACGTAAGTTTGGATTTCAAAATCATGACAAAACTAGAAGTGTTTACTGCTCTGAGACTCTGGGTACGTGCACGCTCTGACAGTTCACGGCTGCGTACGGAGCTGAACTTGTCTTAAATAAACCAAACTTCATTTCAGTCAGACGAGGCCTGAAGCTATAACCTCAAATACTTCCTAATGATAAACACTTGAAGCCTTGGCAGCTATAAGCTCCGATCTAATAAATCCCTACTTTTATGCTGTACATAAAGATACTGGGGGGAACAGAATAACTTAACCACCTGCACAGTCGGAGCCCACAGGTGAAGCTGGGGTGGAGGCTGGGATTTCTAAGCAACAAGCTGTAGGCAGGGACATCAGGAGGCAGGTGAGACACTAGGACCTCCTGATCATTCAATAGATCAATGAGTAGGTGGAGTACCTGGAATAAACCAAGTAGACAGCAGGGAAGGCAAAAAATGCTGCTCACCTGCCTGAAATCATCAGTCGCTTTACATATGCAAACACATACCACAAATGTGAATCATTTTAGTTATATTCCATCTAAGTGTTCATTGGGCAACTTTCTCTTTGATGGTACTGCCTAAAATGTAGACAAGCTGCAACGAAGGTGAGTCACCATAGTGTGGCCATTCTGTCATTCCCAGATGTCTCGAGTAAAAGTATGTTCAGCTACAGTGAGTTTTCCTTTTAAAATAAACTTTGGCCGTGGTTGCGCCTGACGTCCACATTACTGCAGTGCATTGGAACATCAAAAAATGGAAATAGTTCCATCTATCCAAACTCTCAGCTGACCGAAACTCTACTCTATCACAACCACACATTTTGAATGGAACCAGTGGGGTTGATGTTGCTGTCAAAACCTTGGATGGAGATCTGAGCCACTTCCTGAACCAGTCATGTGGTACAGCCAGACAGCGAGGCTTCAGATGCCATCAGTGACAATCACTCATTTGAAATGATGCAAGCCTCGATATGCACATCACAGAAACACTTCCTGGATTACTTAACGCACGCTTCGAGGCATCAGCACGGCACGTAACATCTCTACTGTGCCCTTAATTTCACCTGTGATTGTTTCAGGAGTCCAAGTTGACTAAGGTCGTTTTCACAGTGCAGCTGTTTAGGTCGACCCAAAGGGGTTTAGGTGATGAGTGCGGTTCATTTGGGTCAGTGTGAACATAACAACCAGACTCTGATGAGCATCAAAACGGCCGTACCAAGAGTGGTTTAAAAAGGGGGTCTCGATATGGCTGTCGTGGTTCATTTGTGGGGTAAAGCTCCAGACCTCAGACCGACCCAAATGCAGGGTCTACAATTCCTGTTTAAACCAAAGAGGCTTCCGTAGTTGTCTGGACAGTGCATTGATGGTTGTGAAGGAGAAAGTAAACATGACAAAAGAAAGTCATTCTAGCCGTAGCAGACAAATAACTTCCAGCCGCTTCATTTACAAGATGCTTAGCTCGTCTAGAGTGGTACAAACAAATAATACAGAGCAAAATAGACAACTCTGGGTCAACAATGCGTAGTTGTTGTGTCGCCATGCTTTTCAGCTCTTCAGGACCACTATTGACCAATGAGTATTGAGTATTATTGTCACATGGCATGTGATGTGCCGTTACAGTGAAACAGCAGCTACAGTGAAAACGAACCCAACAACATGAAAAAAGATACAATGGGATTTGGTGTGCACCAAGGCAACACCAGGATGCGCACCAACAATTTTACATCATTTTCTACCATCAGGCAACCGTGTTGTACGACTGTAAGCGTGCATCACATAGCTCGAAAGCAAAGAAGCTAGACATCTATCCCTTCAGGGCACCATACGGTAAGAGGAAAAAGCACTCTTTAGAAAACCTGTGGAGACTTGTCCAGTTCAATGGTCAGCATCTGACTTAGCTGCAGTTTAACAGTACACCCTAAACTACAACATTTTTTTGTTTAACATAGAGCGAAACTCAAGGTTGAACGTGACTCCAGTCTCCCAACAGGTGCAGTCAATCAACTATGGTACCTTGTCAACGTCAGCACAGTCAAGATTAATGGACTAACACGCTTGAGAATGATAACTAAAGATCTAATTTTGTTCCCCAGCCAATTACAGCAGTTGTAGAAATCCCTCCAAGTTATTTTCAATTTGGTGCATCACTGTCAAGACAAGGCAAGTTGTATCATCGTCAAATATTTAGGTTACACGAAAAGCATGAAAATTGTCCTGATGAACAATTAAACTGCAGCTAGGACTGAAAAGCGCTCAGTGACCAAATGTACGCTGCCTGTCATCAACTGGAAAATGTCTTTCTGCTGAATCTTCTAAAGGCAGAAGAAGAAGACACTCAGGACTCAGTGACAGTTTTACCCCAGCAGAACAAATCCAGTCAGGCAAAAAGCATCACAATAAACCTGTTCAGCATTACAGTTATAAAAGGCCTGCCTTAGAGGCTGGGTCAGCGTTTTCTCATTTCAAACCAGCCCTAAAAATCCTGGACAGAAAATCAATGAAAAACTGCTTAAGTGAAACTCCACAATTCAGTTCATTACATTTCTCAGATTTTTAATGTGTTTATGAAACCATTGCATAAATCTCTTCTTGACTCTGATGAACTTTTAAAATGAATAAAAGTCAGGATTTTTCAGAGAAGGTGTTCCAAAGAAACAAAACAAAGCAACACAAAAATGGACTAAAATAAGGAGCCATGTTGATCTATCTCACTACGAGGGTTAACTCAAATAGGCAAGGACAACAGGGACAATAGTTTTGTATTGTTGCGTTCTAAACCAGAGGTTTTCGTATCTTCCAAAAGCTCCAAATGCAGCGGTTACGACTGGTTTCAACTAGTGCTGCCACCTAGAGGAAGGAAACAGAACAAAAGAGGAATTAAATCACAAACCAGATACGAGGGTAAAGCACTTTTAAAGTAAAACAGGAAATAAAACTAAAAAAGGCAGGTGATCCAAGACTAAATCTTGACAAAGCAGGAGAAGCAAGAATCAAAGACATACATACAGTGATAGTTTTTGTTTTTATGCTTTAGAGCAACACCTTCTAACATATTAACACCTGTAGAGGTTTGTTCTGTTTTCCTTCAGCGTGGTATTTGCCAGTCTACACTAAATGTTCTTCATCCCGCTTTGCTCAAGTGTAAAAAAAAAAAAATGAATTCAACTTTTAACCTTGAAAGAGTGGAAGAACACTTTATAGCAACACTGACATAAAAACAAAAAAAAAACAGCTTTAAAACCTGCTGAAACTTTGTACATTTACAGCAGCACTGGAGGGTAAACATCAAACTCGCCTTCAACATTTTGTTTGTAAAGACAAGTATGTTTCAAGGTCTGCATAAACCTGCACTCATTTGTTGGTGGGTGCTGAAGTACATGTGCAAAAATATTCTGAAATGCTGAAGTATTTTGAAATGTTCAATTTTGCAAGTACATATTATTAATGTTAAAAAAAAGGAGAAGAGATGTTTTTATAGTTGTCCCTTTATTGTTTATGTAGGAACCTTGGTTTAAAGGTACGTGACGCACAGATCCTGTTGTTGTTTGCGTTAGACTGAGAGTGAACCGGCTGTTTACGTCAGATCTGAGCACCAACTATGTAATAAACCACTGACCATTCATTCAAAAGAACACACTTTTACAGCAGGAACATCATGTTACAGCCGGTTTGTGGTGTCCAAAGCCGCCGTAGTGGTCCAAGGCTGAAGGAGAGGTGGTATGGAGGAGACACAGTCCAGATGCTGTGGAGTGGACATCTGAGAGGACAGTGGACGTCCATGTGCACCTAAATTATGTTTATATGAGGACTCTGTGGGTCCAGCATTATAGACTGAGTATCAAAATAGAGGGAAATTCCCGCTGGAGCAGCAGAACAAATATTTGTTCAGAGATGTGACACTCAACAGGTCAGCACTCATTTTAAAGTGTAATTAAGTACTCAGATGGAGTAGTTTAACACCAGAATAACACTGCCCTGAAGGAAAACTGAAGAGCCCACTTATCATGGGACTTAGTAAGTTATTATACCTAATGACAAGATTTTTATCTGCATATACAAAATGGGAATTCTCTAGCTTGAGCTCATTAAGGTTATTGTCCTGGCCTTTGTCAACACATTTCTCTTTCGCCTGTGAGCACCGTATCTGGAATAATGGAAACCCATTTTCTGATGCCTCATTAGGACAAAGCCAAACAGCCAGAGCTAAAATACCAGCACTGGAGCTCATCTGCATTCCAAATATGCAATACAAATGGGAGTATGAAATGAACACCGGCGCAAGGCGTGAGTCCCCATGCTTCACTGAGCTAAATTAAAGAAATGTTTTATGTATGCGCACATACGCAACTGCACCTCCTGCATACACACACACACACACACATACACTCACATTGTGTCTACAGATTAAAAAAGAAAAGCATCAAAATATTTCTGATAACTTCAGAGGACCCACAATTAATATCAAATGTGGTGGAGCGTTAAAGTTGGAGGAAAAACACAGAAAGAAGAAAACTTTGGTTTCATTTTTGTTGTGAAAGGTTTATCGCTGCAGTGCTGAGTTGCATCTTGCAAGCTCTCGTCTCCTCCAATACTCAGTTTTAATATCAAGAGATACCTGGAAGCATATTTGTCAGCACTGATTATAGATGTATGAAAATGTTATCTCAAGTATTACTTTAGGTTCTTGTGTTGAACGTTTTCACTAATTTTATACTTCTCTTTGACTGCATTTGGGCAGCTCATCATCTCACAGTTAATAACTTTACATTAAGATGAAAAGGGCTGTTTTGTTTGCAGATTTTAACACTTTTTGTTGTGCTTAAAGTCTTAACATGTTAAATACTAAGATTCTAGAGTGTGTAATTGTAAGCAGGAGACTAATTGAAGTTTAGCTTTGCTCAGAAAAAAATTGGGATGAACGATGAAAATGCTATAAATAAATAATTGGACACCATGACTCTAACTTTGACTTAAACTTGATTGCAGACAGAAAGAACCAGAGACATTTCTTGCTTTTCATCCTCCTCAGCTTAATAATTTAACTGTGACCACTACTCACAATAAGGATAATATTGAACAGTGACTCTGCTCTGCTTTATTTGGACTTCATAGTTTTTCTCATCTCCTGCACTGTGTGTTTATTTATTATTTATTACTTATTTAAACTTAATTCTTTTTTTTCCCCTCCTGTTTCTTCTAAAAAGAAAGCGTTTGCCCTGTGGGTACAATAACAAATTTTACTGCGCAATGTACAAAGTATAATTGTGTACGTAACAAATAAAGATCTTGAATCTTGAATCTTGAAAATAATATGAATATACAAACATTTTAGCATTTCAGGCCAAGAACTTATTCCTGAAAAAAATATAAAATAGGTTTGCGAGTAAAGCTTTCACAACTTTTGCCATAACACTAAAAATATTCTGGCACTGAGGATACAAACGTGCTGAAGTGTTCCGGTTGTTATTTTGTTCCTTTCTTTCTGAAAATTAGGACTGGGCAATAATATCGCAATAACTAATTAATTTATTAACCCCAACATTTATTTTATTGCACATTATTGCATGTTGCTCACATGCTTTTGTTTTGAAAAGTCTGTTTCTGGCTGCTGCAGAACCGGAAGAGAACTGACGAAAACATGCAGAAAAGCTACAACAGACATAAGGAGCAGTAAAGTTACTGAACTCTAACATGGACATTTTCATTTTAAAGTTCTCCCAGACGGAGGATTCGACAGAAACAAGGTTATTTATAACAACTGACAAGTTAAACTCCCCATTAAAAGTTTCTGCTGTTACCTCAGAAATTACCTGTTTTAATGTTCTGATTGTGGCTCAGGATTTTGTTGGTAGACTTTTTATATTTTTCATAAAAACAGGATGACATTAATGTCCTGGCAGTGGCAATAAGCTTTATTTTATTTTACACTTTTACACTAAATATGTGTTACTGACAAGTGCTGATGTTAAAAGTGTTTGAACAACAAATGTTATGACACTTTAGTTCATATGGCAGCAGAACATTTAAATAAAAGTGACCTTTACACTACTTTTGAATTCATTATTTGATTTTGTGTATACAATGTGATTAATTGTGATTAATCAGGGAAATCATGCGATTAATCACGATTAAACATTTTAATAGTTGCCCAGCCTTACTGAAAATACATCTTAAAGTCACATTTTTGATATTTCAAAATTCTCTACACATTCTCTGTTGCGGACAGATCAAGACAGCAGACAGGCCGGTCCATTACCTGCACCTCACCTTGTTCTTTACCTGGAATGCCTTTGCAATGTGGTTTTTTTTTTTTTGTAATGGCTTTGCTCTGTCTTGTTGAAAAACACACATAAACATCCCTGGAAGAGATGTGACCTTGAAGGAAACATATGCTTCCTCTAAATCTCAGTGTACTTTTCCAGCACAAAGGAGACATATTATGAAGAAAGAAACACCTTTTCTGTGTTTGAGAGCATACATTTGGATCTCTGAACCTCTGTCACAGACTCAGCTCAGCTTTGTTGTCTGGTCTGGGCTTGTGTTGGTGGGAGGGTTGGATGGGCTGGATGGGCTGGATGGATCCGGTTGGGTCTGGAGGGAAATCCAGCGCACTGGTGGAGTTCTGCTGCATGACTCTGGCCCAGCACTCCAGCACCATCTGTGATCCAGCCTGTAGATGTGGTTCTGGTCTCTGGTTTTGGCTGGGGGGGGGGGGGCGTTGGAGGCCAACATCACTGCTCTGTGTCTGGCTGCTGGTCTGCTTTATCTCTGGGGAGGATACTGGAGACAAACACTACCATAACTCTAACCACCACTCATTCATCTAGATGATCCACACAAACTCACACATACGACACCGCACCATCACTGTCTGTCTCATGTCTTTTGTTTAGTGTCTTTATCTGTTCTTATCTGTCCTTTTGTACTCCACTGTCGGTGATTTAAGTCCTCTCTGACAGAATCAAGGTTTTAGACGTTAATAAAGCATGATAGATCTGACTGTCAAGGTCGACTGGTGAAGGACAAACTCACTATCACTCACACTTACAAGAAAACTGACACCTGCTGCAAGATTAAATTGTATATATATCCAGGTTTTGCCAGATTGTGACACTAACCATCAATATATATGCAGACAGTTGTTAAAAAAAACAGATGTATAGATCTCAATCTAGAATGGAAGTAGTTCCTCTGCTACAAAAGCACATTTTTAGTGTTGTTTTAGTAACCTCGACCAGCTCAATACCTGATTTGTGACAAGATATTGACTAAAAGAGGTATTAGTACCAAACGCTGTTGGTTAGATTTATAGAGTTGGTTGCACAAAGCTGTATGACTGATCTCAAAATAGACACACCCTGCAAAAGAGAGGAGCAGAGTAGTTTCTGACTCCAGCTTCTAGAACTGGCTGCTGTTAAATGACGTCTAAAGACATCACAGAGACTGTTTTTGTACATGAACCATCCATTATTCATCCATCCATTATCCATATCCGTTCAGTCCAATCTAAGCTCACGGGGATCTCCTGGAGCCTATGCATCCATTATCTATTTCTTTATTTTTTTGGCATTTTACATACTGTTCCAGCTTCTTCTGATTCGGTGTTGGGAATGTTGGAAACCCTAAAGAGGAAAAACAAGAATATAGAGTCGTATTTGTCTCTGGTGAATTATTCATTCATTCATTTCATTTATTGATTCATTCCAGACATGTCAAAACAATCTTTTAGAGCATAGACAATTTTAACACTATCATGGATCTATGTATCTGAAAATAAATATAATATATTTATAAAATGAAATATATAATAATGCATAAATCAATATACACTGACACATGTGCATAACCATAATGTAGAAACATATAGAACCCCTTGTAAATAAATCTAAACATACAGGTACACATACATACCAATGTGCAAAACACATATCTAGTTTAACATGTCTGAAAAGGGGGGTAGGAAGAAGTAAAACTTCTCAAGAATCTTGTGCTGATAAAATCTTCCTAATCATCCTCAAAAAGTAGTTCTGAGAACATAATAATCAATTAGGTATGAGAAGTGGAACATTTCTCCTCTTACATAAGACCACCAGACTCTGGTGATTGGATTTCCTGTATGTGCATGCAAATGAAACTTAGCTTTTTTTTTTTTTTTTTTTTTTTTTTTAGACCAGGTTCGTCTTCCATAGTTACGTCTCATAGTTTAACAAGTCAGGTACTAATATGAACAGGTAGTGTTAAGGTTTCAAGGTTTGACTGTTGCAGCAGTAAAACCTCTGTGGTACAAACACTCACATGATCTTGTCTCTACATCTGACTGGTTCTGATTTATTAGGTTTTGCGGATACAGTTACTTTTACAACTAGAACATACCTGAACATACATGAAAAAAGTAATTGGCAATATACTATTTTTACTATTCTGTTCAAAGACAGGCTGCATAATTCAGCATTACTTCACTTGCATTTTAACTCACGAACATTTGACAATAACTCACACTGCAATTATATGTTCCTAAAGCCTGAATACAAAGGTCTATATGATGAATTCCTAATGTAAAAATGTTCATGGTTTGGTTGCCTGAAGGCTCAGTTGCTGCTTTGAGTAATTTCCTTGTTTCTTTTGTGTGCTGTGAATTAATGATTGTCAGGAAAACAAACATCTAGATGGTCTTTTGCAATTCATTAAGAAACAATATCCAGCAGGACTGTGAAGCAAATTGCCAGAGGAAAAGGGAAAAACAAACAAACATAACATGTCTTTTCTCTCTAAGTCCTAGCAACGAGGCAGAGATAAAAACAAAATGGCAACAGCACTTGTAAACTATGGGCTGTTGAAAGGAGGGAAAACAAAAAAAATGAAGAAGAATCTTCCACTCTGACCAGTGGCGAGTCTCTAAACCAGGCTCGGCTATTAGACCTCTTCATTATCACAGGTCACAGGTTTTGTTAAGTACTTTGCAGTGTCAGGGGACACAAAGTGTTTCATATCCAAAAGTGACAACTGGGTATAAGAATGCTAAAATATACAATTATGTTTGGCTCTTGTAGTTTGCACGTGTTCTGTGTGAGCAGACCACAGATGCAGCTTCCACAGGATTATAATTCAGAAGTCAGCTCTTTGTGTAACATGTTTTGGCGGGGGGGCACTTTTAATGTGACTGCTGCTTCAGTTTTATCTTCTTTTTTTTTTTCATGTGTTGTAATCTGATATCTGCAGTGGCTTTGCAACACTGTTGTTGGGCTCTATGTTCAGCACTGAAGTCTTACAGTTACTTTAGGGGTTTGTGTATGCATTAGCCTGAAATGATTATCGTAATATAAATTATTAAAGTGCGTGGCAAATACACAGTGAGAGAGTCAGAACATCACCAGAGAATTAATTTGTCTTCTTTGACCGACAGGAGAATATTCTTTTTTTTTTTTTTTTTTTTTTTAGGGTCATAAAGTTGTTAACAATAAACCTGAGAAGTTCACAAGACCTTCAGAGATTGAAAGCCACTGTTATTATCAGTGCTTTATTGTATCGTGTTGAATCTAGTGCAGCAAAGTTAACACTTAACCTAGATTGATGCCAAATGAAATATTAGTAGCATTTCAGTCAAAGCAGCTCCCTTGTTAGCAGTCACTGCAGCTACGTAGCATGGTAGCATGGTTAGCCGTAATTCAGAGGTCTGTATCCACCTGCTGCACCAAACCTCAGTATTCATTCCCTGTTTAGCTTTGTTTGATTCCCGCCCAATCTGGAGGGAAATATCTGACTCTGCAGCACTGAAATGATGCTGAGCGGATTTTGCACTGTGGGTTTTCATAGTCTTTTTTTATGGAAAGCAGCTACCTGCTGTGGCACAAAATACCATTTGTGTGTGTGTGTGTGTGTGTGTGTGGGTGGGTGGGGGTGGTGTGGTGGTGGTGCCACTGCTGTAGTTTGTCTTCAAGAGAGAAAGGTAATGTTGAAATAAAATGACTTTTTTTAAGCAGTGTAAATACTGTCATTGGCTATTAATGTTTCTGTGAAGACATTTATTTCTCTGAAGGGGAAGAGTTCATTCTTTTTCATCAGGAGTCTTCATTGTTTGCATTTCCTCACATTTAATTAATTCAGTTCATTCAGTTGAATGAATGATGACCTTGCCTTAGATTTTGTTGTGTTGCACTGATCCCTTTTAAAAACGTATTACACGGGCTGCTCGGCGCAGTGGTCAGCTGGTCGCGGGCTTGACTCCCGGCCCGGAGGACTCCTCAGCGTGTGTCCTCCCTGTTTCCTGTCTGTCCTTCACTGTCAAATAAAGTCCACTAGTGATAAAGCATATTGCACATTAGAGGTGTTTTTTTTAGTATTGAGTGTGGTGACTAGATAAGATACTAGATAAAAACTGTTGGGTAGCGGGATGATGGTGGAGGATTTCAGGCAGACAGGGACAGGGATTGGTTGAATCCTGGTGAAGACTCCATCCATCCATCCATCCTTCCATCCATCCATGCATCCATCCATGACCAGGTCACAAGGGCAGACTCCAGCCAGTCCTTCAGTATCCGCCCAGAGACACTGTCGGGGTCCACCCACCTTCCTCAGATTGACGGTCCTCAGCATGCGCCTCACCTCACTCTCCTCCACTGTGAAGGTGGCGCTGCTGTGGACCTCGGGGTGGTGCGTAGTTGTATCTGGTGGCTCCACCTCAAAGCAGGGACGCGTCACCTTCAGCAGCACTGAGGTTAGCCTGGTAGCTAGTAAGTAGCTGGACTTCCTGCCACACCTGCCTGCTGTTGTTGCTGTCCAGGTGCTCATTGATCTTCCTCCTGTGGTCCAGCTTGGCCCTCCTGATGCCTCTCTTCAGGTTGGCTTGGACTGTGCTGATTGTGGACAGACTCATCCAAGATCACAGTATCTGCGCATTACTTGATGTAGCATAAAACACAGTCAATGAAAGCCTTAAGATCTGGCTGGTCAGAAATCTCAGATTTAGACAGTTAGTCCTACTAAAACAGCTCTGCAGGTGCTCAGAGGCACTATCAGGCCAAATCTTTTTTTACAGTTTTTGTGACTGTAAGAGCAGATTTCCTGAGGGGGGCACATACAGGGATTAAAAACAGTGATAAATGGTCAGACTGGCCCAGATGTGGTTGTGGTCTCGCCTTATAGCCCATCTTGATGTTGGAGTAGACCTTGTCCAGTATATCAGCTCCTCTAGTTGCACACTGAACATACTGGTGGAAGTTAGGAGCACTGTCTTTAAATCTATTTGATATTAGTCAGTGGACAATATTCAGTTTCATTACAACGCAGCTGTTGTAATTGTTTTCTTTACTAAAGTAGATACAGTGGTACCTCTACTTACGAACGTCTCTACATACCGAATTTTCAGGGTTACGACACGTCTCTGCGGGAAAATATTGCCTCTTGTTACGAAAGAAATTTCAGGATACGAAACGCAAAAATACAGTACGAGCTGCTACTCGCAGCTGTACGTTAACATACTTGTAGCTGCTCTGTCATTAGCTATTAGCTAGCATCTTCCTGGCGTCCCTTTGACATTTTAGGAAAATTGCATGAAGTTTCAGATTTTGTTGAAAAGAATCACCCAGAAAAAGTGTTTACTAGTCGGGCTATTGTTTATTATGATGATGTTTGCTTTGCATATTTTCGAAGGATTGTTAAAAGCCGACAAAAGCAAACGTCCTTGGATCGGTTCTTTACAAAACGTCAGGCAAAAACCGCTGCTGAGAGAGAAAAGGTGACGACGATAGCAGTTAAAAGGTAAATGAATATAATTTTGATTCTTTACTTTATTCTTTGTTTTTTATTATGTGCAACTCTCGTTTTGTGTTTATTGTGCAGTAATCTAATGGTAAAATGTATTTTCTACATGTTTTGATGCATTTTTATGATTTATAAAAAAAATGTATGTCTGAATTTTGGGGGGCTTGGAACAGATTAGGGCAAACGCGTCTCTACTTACGGAATTTTCAGGTTACGAAACTACTTCCAGAACCAATTCCTTTCGTAAGTAGAGGTACCACTGTACTTTATTAATATTATTATTTAGTAAGGTATTGCACAGCTGATAAACAATATTTTTATCAAGTGATTATATTTATATAACCTAAGCAAGTATCAGAACTTTGTCAAAAGCAGTGGAATAATTTTCAGATCATTTTGAGTTGCTGTCCCACCCTGGTGGTTATGTGGTGATGGAAACCATCTGACTGTATATTATGTGTCTCTGCATTTTTCACTGAAAGCCTGGCGCTCAGCTTTGGGTGCTTTCTTCATCTGAAGATGATGAATCACGCTCTGGGCTGTATCTCTCCCCATCTTCAGATACCTCCTCATCTTCTGAACCAAAGCTTTCTTTCTGGACATCTGAAAAACCTTTTTTCTAAGGCCTCTTCAGCCGTCAAACATGCACTCATGGCCTCAGCGCAGAGAGAACTGGAGTTTCCATGGAAACATGGATAAAAGCAATATATCCCTTTTCCTAAATCTTTGACCGCTCCAGGAAAAGTCATACAATTTCAAGTTAAAAAAAAATTCAGATTATGGGGGATTTCTCTGCTGTAAAAAACAGTGGTGGGTAATGTTTGAGGGTTAAGACGTTGCAGTTTTATCTGATCCTGGTGCACATTTGCCTTCCAACTGGCATCATATTTTATATGCACACATGAGCTATTCATCTGTTTCTGTATTCATATGTGAAAATTAGAAATAAGATATTTTTAGAAAAAAAGAAAAGAAAAAAACACTACTGAAACTCAGGAACCACACAAAGGAGAATATTAATCAGAGATCTAACAACGGAGGAAAATGTAACCTGGAAGGCTGCGCTCTCATCAAAGCTGGGCTTTATGTAACTGGTCCGATCAATATAGACCTAAATAGAGGTTTTATGCCCTGACCTCTGACCCTGATCCTAGGAACACCATTCTCACAGTGAAGCATGGTGGTGGCAGCATCCTGGCAGGGCCTAATGAGCTACATTTCAACAAGAATGTAAAATAGCCAAGTTCAGTATCAAAGCTCAGGCCTCAAATCAACTTAGAATTTATGATGTGATATGAAGATTACTTTACACCAGCAGAGTCCATCCAGCTTGAAACAGCTGGAGCACTTTTGTTTTTGAGGAACAGGTAATAATACCATGACTTGGAACAGTAATTGGCATTTGTGCACATGTATGCTGATGCACTTATTTAAAAGAATATAAATAAATAACCAAGGTGATTTGCATCTAAGGGACACGTTTGTGGCCAGTGTGTCCAGCGATTCCAATTACTGATTTAAAATAGCAAGGTACATTGTATATTGTGCTGATAAAAAATATAAATAAAAAATACAAACTGTATTAAAAGAATTTCATTTATAGATTAAAAGGAATTAAACTGAAAAACAAACAAACAAACAAATAAATCTTTTGTGAGACACTGTCCTGTCCAGTTACGTTAATTTTGGTTTTTGGCAGACTTTGTTGCTTCGGTATTCTTGGATCATGTCGTCCACACGGTTCCAGTGACATTTCATAAGTTTCAAAGGCATTTGTTCCCAAATTCATCAGATTATGTCACAGTGTTGACATTTATACAACCTTCTTCATTGATATCTGTGCTGGGATATCAATATCTGACTGACGGAGATCCCTTCTTGCTGCACTGGTGTCCTGAGTGAGTCATCATTTTGATATTTAACTCGCCCGCCTGCTTTTTGAGAATTAATCCACAGGTTCTGTCTTGGTCTGCGGCAGCCATTTTGGAGTGTTTTTTGGTCTGTGTAAAGTTGCCGTCAATCCCTGTCTTTTGTGTTACAAGTTCCTGTTTTACGGTCTGTCTTGTCTCCGTTGTTTTCAGCTTTGCTCCCTCCCTCTTGTTATCATGATTGTCTGCACCTGTCTCTCGTTTGTCCCTCTGTTTATTTAAGTCTTGTCATCTTCCCTGTCTGTGCTGGTCTGTCTTTCCATGTCCTGTAAGTCTAATGTCATGTCCTGTGAGTGTTTTTTGTTTTTTTTTACACCTGGATTCTTGTTTTGATGACTTTTGTGGAGTTTTGGTTTGTTTAGGACTTTGTGTTTTTCCCCCGTTTGGATTTTCAGTTTAGTTTTGGGTTTTGGTAAATAAATTCCCAGTTTTTGCACCTCCTGTGTTTGGGTCCTCCGTTCTGCCTCAAAACCTGACAGGTTGCTGAGATTCAAACCTGTGGAGTTTCCTGGTCACAGGATTTAAAACAAACAAACAAAATATCCATCTGTGTCATAATCTCTCTGCCACTTTTTTAATCACTTTCTTGTAGAGAAAAGTTGCTCTTCAGAGAACATTTTGAAAGCATTCTTCATTAGTGACAGTGTTATTTGGTGGATTCATATATGGCTCCCCCTCTTTTAAATGAAAGACACTGCTGCCCACTTGTTTTCCATCCATTCATTATCTATACCCACTTAATCCTCTGCTGGAGCCTATCCCAGCTCTCTTCAGGTCTAAAGGCAGGGGTCCACCTGGACAGGTCACCAGTCCATCACAGGACCACATATAAACGAACAACCACTCACACTTACTCTTATGGGTAATTTAGAACCACCAATTAACCTGACATGCATGTCTTTAGACTGTGGGAGGAAACCCACACAAACACGGGGAGAACATGCAAACTCCACACAGAGAGACCTGCTGAGGTTCGAACCAGGAACCTTCTAGCTGTGAGTCAACACTGCTGACCACCAAGCTAGTTGTGTTTTCTGCAAACTTTCAGTCTGTCCTGGATGTTTTCTTGGGTCAGCGTGATTGTGCTTGACTGTGCATAACTGAGCCTAACTTTGTTCCTAATGCATTCATTAGTCTGTGAATCTGTGTATGACAGAAAAAGAAACACTGCAATAGACTCGACAGAAATTAAATCTGTTCAGATATCTGTAGACCAAGAGAGGGCTGTATGAATATGTGTGTGAGGATGGCTGAATGTGACTGTAAAAATGCTTTGAGTGGTCAATAAGACTGGGGAAGTGTGATATAAATACAGTCCATTTACCATTTCCATTTAGATGCATTCACACGCACCAGCTGCCATTGCTGAGCCAGCTCTGTACTGGAGGCAACACCATTTCCTAGCTGAGTCCTTACAAAGATTTCTCTCTTTGAA
>JAGFBZ010000937.1:0-116864 GCA_018398805.1 Hirundichthys speculiger | reverse complement strand
CCCAGCGTTGACCTCCACCTGTCTATATAGACGTCCACAGCTTTGACCTCCACCTGTATAGACGTCGTCACAGCTTTGACCTCCCTGTCTATATAGAGTCATCCCAGTGTTTACCTCACCTTTTATCGTCCATCCCAGCATTGACCTCCACCTGTCTATATAGACGTCATCCCAGCGTTGACCTCCACCTGTCTATATAGACGTCTTATAGATCCCAGCGTTGACCTCCACCCCCTGTCTATATAGACGTCATCCCAGCGTTGACCTCCACCTGTCTATATAGACGTCATCCCAGCGTTCACTCCACTGTCTATATAGACGTCGTCACAGCTTTGACCTCCCCCTGTCTATAGACGTCCACGGTTTTATCTCCACTGTCTATAGACATCATCCCAGCGTTGATCCACCCTGTCTATATAGACGTCATCCCAGCGTTGACTCCACCCGTCTATATAGATCGCATCCCAGCGTTGACTTCCCCGTCTATATAGATGTCATCCCAGCGTTGACCTCCACCTGTCTATATAGACGTCATCCAACGTTGACCTCCACCTGTCTATATGACGTCATCCCAGCGTGACCTCCACTGTCTATATAGACGTCATCCCAGCGTTGGCCTCCACCGGTTTATATAGACTTCATCCCAGCGTTGACCTCCACCCGTCTATATAGACGTCATCCCAGCGTTGACCTCCACCCGTCTATATAGACGTCATCCCAGCGTTGACCTCCACCCGTCTATATAGACGTCATCCCAGCGTTGACCTCCACCTGTCTATGTAGACGTCGTCACAGCTTTGACCTCCACCTGTCTATATAGACCTCGTCACAGCGTTTATCTCCACCTGTCTATATAGACGTCATCCCAGCATTGATCCACCCGTCTATATAGACGTCATCCCAGCGTTGACCTCCAGCTGTCTATATAGACGTCATTCCAGCGTTGACCTCCACCTGTCATATAGACGTCATCCCAGCGTTTGACCCTCCACCTGTCTATATAGACGTCGTCACAGCTTGACCTCCACCTGTCTATATAGACGTCATCCAGCGTTTACCTCCACCTGTCTATATAGACGTCATCCCAGCGTTGACCTCCAGCTGTCTATATAGACGTCATCCCAGCGTTGACCTCCAGCTGTCTATATAGACGTCATCCCAGCGTTGACCTCCACCTTTCTATATATGACGTCATCCCAGCGTTGACCTCCACCTGTCTATATAGATGTCCTCCCAAGCGTTGATCCACCCTGTCTATATAGACGTCATCCCAGCGTTGACCTCCACCTGTCTATATACGACCTCCACTGTCATCATCCAGCGTTGACCTCCACCTGTCTATATAGACGTCATCCCAGCGTTGACCTCCACCTGTCTATATCCAGACGTCATCCCAGCGTTGACCTCCACCTGTCTATATAGACGTCATCCCAGCGTTGACCTCCACCCGTTTGTCTATATAGATACCCAGCGTTGACGTCATCCCAGCGTTGACTCCACCCTCCCACACCTGTCTATATAGACGTCATCCCAGCGTTGACCTCCACCTGTCTATATAGACGTCATCCCAGCGTTGACCTCCACCTGTCTATATATAGACGTCATCCCAGCGTTGACCCTCCACCCTGTCTATATAGACGTCATCCCAGCGTTGACCTCCACCTGTCTATATAGACGTCATCCAGAGCGTAATCTCCACCTCGTTATATCTATATAGACGTCATCCCAGCTTGACCTCCACCTGTCTATATAGACGTCATCCCAGCGTTGACCTCCACCTGTCTATATAGACGTCATCCCAGCGTTGACCTCCACCTGTCTATATAGACGTCGTCATCCCAGCGTTGACCTCCACCTGTCTATATAGACGTCATCCCAGCGTTTGACCTCCACCTGTCTATATAGATGTTCATCCCAGCGTTGACCTCCACCCGTCTATATAGACGTCATCCCAGCGTTGACCTCCACCCGTCTATATAGACGTCATCCCAGCGTTGACCTCCACCTGTCTATATAGATGTCATCCCAGCATTAACTCCGTTGACCTCCACCTGTCTATATAGACGTCATCCCAGCGTTGACCTCCACCTGTCTATATAGATGTCATCCCAGCGTTGACCTCCACCGTCTATATAGATGTATCCCAGCGTTGACCTCCACCTGTCTATATAGACGTCATCACCAGCGTTGACCTCCACCTGTCTATATCAGACGTCATCCCAGCGTTGACCTCCACCTGTCTATATAGACGTCATCCCAGCGTTGACCTCCACCGTCTATATAGACGTCATCCCAGCGTTGACCTCCACCTGTCTATATAGACGTCATACCCAGCGTTGACCTCCACCTGTCTATATAGACGTCATCCCAGCGTTGACCTCCACCGTCTATATAGACGTCACCATCCCAGTCTATATAGACGATCGTCACAGCGTTTGACCTCCACCTGTCTATATAGACGTCATCCCAGCGTTGACCTCCACCAGTCTATATAGACGTCATCCCAGCGTTGACCTCCACCTGTCTATATAGATGTCATCCACGTTGACCTCCACCGTCTATATTGACCATCCATGTCATCCCAGCGTTGACCTCCACCTGTCTATATAGACGTCATCCCAGCGTTGACCTCCACCGTCTATATAGATGTCATCCCAGCGTTGACCTCCACCTGTCTATATAGATGTCATCCAGCGTTGACCTCCACCTCTCCACCTCCAGTCTATATAGACGTCATCCCAGCGTTGACCTCCACCTGTCTATATAGACGTCATCCCAGCGTTGACCTCCACCTGTCTATATAGATGTCATCCCAGCGTTGACTCCCATTGTCTATATAGACGTCATCCCAGCGTTGACCTCCACCTGTCTCATATGACCTCCATGTCATCCCAGCGTTGACCTCCACCTGTCTATATAGACGTCATCCCAGCGTTGACCTCCACCTGTCTATATAGACGTCATCACAGCGTTGACCTCCACCGTCTATATAGACCTCCCAGCGTTGACCTCCACCCTGTCTATATAGACGTCATCCCAGCGTTGACCTCCACCCGTCTATATAGACGTCATCACAGCGTTGACCTCCACCGTCTATATAGACCACGTGATCGTCCCAGCGTTGACCTCCACCTGTCTATATAGACGTCATCCACAGCGTTTGACCTCCCCCTGTCTATATAGATGTCATCCCAGCGTTGACCTCCACCCTGTCTATATAGACGTCATCCCAGCGTTGACCTCCACCTGTCTATATAGACGTCATTCCCAGCGTTGACCTCCACCTGTCTATAGACGTCATCCCAGCGTTGACCTCCACCTGTCTATATAGACGTCATCACAGCGTTGACCTCCACCCGTCTATATAGACATCATCCCAGCGTTGACCTCCACCTGTCTATATAAGACGTCATCCCAGCGTTGGACCTCCACCGTCTATATAGACGTCATCCCAGCGTTGACCTCCACCTGTCTATATAGATGTCCATCCCAGCGTTGTCCTCCACCCGTCTATATAGATATCATCCCAGCGTTGACCTCCACCCGTCTATATAGACGTCATCCCAGCGTTGACCTCCACCTGTCTATATAGACGTCATCCCAGCGTTGACCTCCACCTGTCTATATAGATGTCATCCCAGCGTTGACCTCCACCTGTCTATATAGACGTCATCCAGCGTTGACCTCCACCGTCTATAGATGTCATCATCCCAGCGTTGACCTCCACCTGTCTATATAGACGTCATCCCAGCGTTGACCTCCACCCTGTCTATATAGACGTTGTCATCCCAGCGTTGACCTCCACCTGTCTATATAGATGTCATCCCAGCGTTGACCTCCACCTGTCTATATAGACGTCATCCCAGCGTTGACCTCCACCCGTCTTCTATATACGTCATCCCAGCGTTGACCTCCACCTGTCTATATAGACGTCATCCCAGCGTTGACCTCCACCTGTCTATATAGACGTCATCCCAGCGTTGACCTCCACCTGTCTATATAGACGTCATTCCAGCGTTGACCTCCACCTGTCTATATAGATGTCATCCCAGCGTTGACCCCACCTGTATAGACGTCATCCCAGCGTTGACCTCCACCTGTCTATATAGAATGTCATCCCAGCGTTGACCTCCACCTGTCTATATAGACGTCGTCACAGCTTTTATCTCCACCTGTCTATATAGACGTCATCCCAGCGTTGATCCACCCGTCTATATAGATGTCATCCCAGCGTTGACCTCCACCTGTCTATATAGATGTCATCCCAGCGTTGACCTCCACCTGTCTATATAGATGTCATCCCAGCGTTGACCTCCACCCGTCTATATAGATGTCATCCCAGCGTTGACCTCCAGCTGTCTATATAGACGTCATCCCAGCGTTGACCTCCACCTGTCTATATAGATGTCATCCCAGCGTCGACCTCCACCTGTCTATATAGATGTCATCACAGCGTTGACCTCCACCCGTCTATATAGACATCATCCCAGCGTTGACCTCCACCCATCTATATAAACGTCATCCCAGCGTCGACCTCCACCTGTCTATATAGATGTCATCACAGCGTTGACCTCCACCTGTCTATATAGATGTCCTCCCAGCGTTGTCCTCCACCCGTCTATATAGATATCATCACAGCGTTGACCTCCACCCGTCTATATAGACATCATCCCAGCGTTGACCTCCACCCATCTATATAAACGTCATCCCAGCGTCGACCTCCACCTGTCTATATAGATGTCATCACAGCGTTGACCTCCACCTGTCTATATAGATGTCCTCCCAGCGTTGTCCTCCACCCGTCTATATAGATGTCATCACAGCGTTGACCTCCACCTGTCTATATAGATGTCATCCCAGCGTCGACCTCCACCTGTCTATATAGATGTCATCACAGCGTTGACCTCCACCTGTCTATATAGATGTCCTCCCAGCGTTGTCCTCCACCCGTCTATATAGATATCATCACAGCGTTGACCTCCACCCGTCTATATAGACATCATCCCAGCGTTGACCTCCACCCATCTATATAAACGTCATCCCAGCGTCGACCTCCACCTGTCTATATAGATGTCATCACAGCGTTGACCTCCACCTGTCTATATAGATGTCCTCCCAGCGTTGTCCTCCACCCGTCTATATAGATGTCATCACAGCGTTGACCTCCAGCTGTCTATATAGACGTCATTCCAGCGTTGACCTCCACCTGTCTATATAGATGTCATCCCAGCGTCGACCTCCACCTGTCTATATAGATGTCATCCACAGCGTTGACCTCCACCGTCGTCTATATAGACATCATCCCAGCGTTGACCTCCACCCATCTATATAAACGTCATCCCAGCGTCGACCTCCACCTGTCTATATAGATGTCATCACAGCGTTGACCTCCACCTGTCTATATAGATGTCCTCCCAGCGTTGTCCTCCACCCGTCTATATAGATATCATCACCAGCGTTGACCTCCACCCCGTCTATATAGACATCATCATCCCAGCGTTGACCTCCACCTGTCTATATAGACGTCATCCCAGCGTTGACCTCCACCTGTCTATATAGATGTCATCCCAGCGTTGACCTCCACCTGTCTATATAGACGTCATCCCAGCGTTTACCTCCACCCGTCTATATAGATGTCATCACAGCGTTGACCTCCACCTGTCTATATAGACGTCATCCCAGACCTCCACCTGTTGACCTCCACCTGTCTATATAGACGTCATCCCAGCGTTGACCTCCACCCGTCTATATAGACGTCATCCCAGCGTTGACCTCCACCCGTCTATATAGACGTCATCCCAGAGTTGACCTCCACCTGCTATATAGACGTCATCCCAGCATTGACCTCCACCTGTCTATATAGATGTCATCCCAGCGTTGACCTCCACCTTTCTATATTGACGTCATGCCAGCGTTGACCTCCACCTGTCTATATAGATGTCATCCCAGCGTTGACCTCCACCTGTCTATATAGACGTCATCCCAGCGTTGACCTCCACCTCTCTATATAGACGTCATCCCAGCGTTGATCTCCACCTGTCTATATAGACGTCGTCACAGCTTTGACCTCCACCTGTCTATATAGACGTCGTCACAGCGTTGATCTCCACCTGTCTATATAGACGTCATCCCAGCGTTGACCTCCACCTGTCTATATAGAGTCATCCACAGCGTTGACCTCCACCTGTCTCTATATAGACGTCATCCCAGCGTTTGACTCTCCACCTGTCTATATAGACGTCATCCCAGCGTTGACCTCCACCTGTCTATATAGACGTCATCCTTCCAGCGTTGACCTCCACCCGTCTATATAGACGTCATCCCAGCGTTGACCTCCACCTGTCTATATAGACGTCGTCACAGCTTTGACCTCCACCTGTCTATATAGACGTCGTCACAGCTTTGACCTCCACCTGTCTATATAGACGTCGTCACAGCGTTGATCCACCCGTCTATATAGACGTCATCCCAGCGTTGACCTCCACCTGTCTATATAGACGTCATCCCAGCGTTGACCTCCAGCTGTCTATATAAACGTCATTCCAGCGTTGACCTCCACCTTTCTATATTGACGTCATCCCAGCGTTGACCTCCACCTGTCTATATAGATGTCATCACAGCGTTGACCTCCACCTGTCTATATAGACGTCATCCCAGCATTGACCTCCACCTGTCTATATAGACGTCATCCCAGCGTTGACCTCCACCTGTCTATATAGACGTCATCCAGCGTTGACCTCCACCTGTCTATATAGACGTCATCCCAGCGTTGACTCCACCTGTCTATATATAGACGTCATCCCAGCGTTGACCTCCACCTGTCTATATAGACGTCATCCCAGCGTTGACCTCCACCTGTCTATATAGACGTCATCCCAGCGTTGACCTCCACCTGTCTATATAGACGTCATCCCAGCGTTGACCTCCACCTGTCTATATAGACGTCATTCCAGCGTTGACCTCCACCTGTCTATATAGACGTCATCCCAGCATTGACCTCCACCTGTCTATATAGACATCATTCCAGCGTTGACCTCCAGCTGTCTATATAAACGTCATTCCAGCGTTGACCTCCACCTTTCTATATTGACGTCATCCCAGCGTTGACCTCCACCTGTCTATATAGACGTCATCCCAGCGTTGACCTCCACCTGTCTATATAGACGTCATCCCAGCGTTGACCTCCACCTGTCTATATAGACGTCATCCCAGCGTTGACCTCCACCATGTCTATATAGACGTCATCCCAGCGTTGACCTCCACCCTGTCTATATAGATGTCATCCCAGCGTTGACCTCCACCTGTCTATATAGACGTCATCCCAGCGTTGACCTCCACCCATCTATATAGACGTCATCCCAGCGTTGACCTCCACCTGTCTATATAGATGTCATCCCAGCGTTGACCTCCACCCGTCTATATAGATGTCATCCCTGCGTTGACCTCTACCTGTCTATATAGACGTCATCCCAGCGTTGACCTCCACCTGTCTATATAGACGTCATCCCAGCGTTGACCTCCACCCTTCTATATAGACGTCATCCCAGCATTGACCTCCACCTGTCTATATAGATGTCATCCCAGCGTTGACCTCCACCCGTCTATATAGATGTCATCCCAGCGTTGACCTCCACCTGTCTATATAGACGTCATCCCAGCGTTGACCTCCACCTGTCTATATAGACGTCATCCCAGCGTTGACCTCCACCTGTCTATATAGACGTCATCCCAGCGTTGACCTCCACCTGTCTATATAGATGTCATCCCAGCGTTGACCTCACCTGTCTATATAGACGTCCCAGCGTTGACCTCCACCGTCTATATAGACGTCATCCCAGCGTTGACCTCCACCCGTCTATATAGACGTCATCCCAGCGTTGACCTCCACCGTCTATATAGACGTCATCCCAGCGTTGACCTCCACCTGTCTATATAGACGTCATCCCAGCGTTGACCTCCACCTGTCTATATATAGACGTCATCCCAGCGTTGACCTCCACCCGTCTATAATAGACGTCATCCCAGCGTTGACCTCCACCTGTCTATATAGACGTCATCCCAGCGTTTGACCTCCACCTGTCTATATAGACGTC
The DNA here is from genome assembly GCA_018398805.1 of Hirundichthys speculiger. NCBI lineage: Eukaryota > Metazoa > Chordata > Actinopteri > Beloniformes > Exocoetidae > Hirundichthys > Hirundichthys speculiger. The sequence goes on along the minus strand of JAGFBZ010000937.1, from coordinate 108,771 downwards.
ATCCCAGCGTTGACCTCCACCTGTCTATATAGACGTCTCCCAGCGTTGACCTCCCTGTATATAGACGTCATCCCAGCGTTGACTCCACCCGTCAAGACGTCATCCCAGCGTTGACCTCCACCTGTCTATATAGATGTCATCCCAGAGTTGACCTCCACCCGTCTATATAGACGTCATCCCAGTTTCATTTACAACAGTGTCATTTAACAATTAACTTAAAGTCCGTTTGTTTCACCACGTTGAGATCAAAAACTGAAATACAGATGTTTGTACGTCTGATTTGTTTTTTTTTCTGAATTTTTTTTGTATAAACAGGTTTATGTTGTCAAGATGTTTGACGCCACAATTGTTTGTTCTGGTGACTCAGAGGAGTCCAACCATCCATTTCTAAACACTGACTCTACAGATCAGTAACTCCTGAACTGTTTTGCTGTAGCTGCACTCACACTGCAAACAAGATAAGAAATCATGTCTGGTGTCAGAGGAGGTAGCAGGTCTTCAGGATCTCAGATGGCTTTAAACTGTTGGAAACATCTTTTCCAGTTATGCTGTCTGGATGCACCAACCTCATGATACAACGAGCTTTTCCAGGTCCATCACAGAGTTCATGTCAACACAGTCTGAGGTCATTTCTAACCTCAGAGAACAAATGAACGTCATTCTTCAAAGCTGCACACTGATGACAGAACAGCTGAGGTATGTGTTTTAAGAGCTGGTTTTATTAGTGGTTTTCAAAGAAAAAGCTGGTTATGGATGTTGCTTCATGAAGGGAAGAGACTATTCCTTCAAAAGAAACTGAAACTGGCCTTCTATGGTGGATAAAGGTCCTTAGTTCTGCTGTAAAATTATCTGATGGGATCTTCATAGTTTAATCATGGCTTCAACTGCTGAATGTTTCCAAAAATATTGGGGCCCGATCCTACACCTCCCGCTAGCCGCTACCCACTACCTGCAAATGGCTAATTTAGAAACATCCTCCAACCGCTAATGCAAACGTCCGCTCCCTAAAGCTGCTATCCATTATGCCGACTCCCTTACTCCCATTGTAGGCGCGGCAATGGGCGTGTCTCTTGCGCTTTTCCACAAATTCCGTATCTTGCGATCGTGGGGTCAGGATAGAGGGTAGTGGGTGGTCTGACCACCTGATACCCTCTATTCTAAATCTGCTAGATACAGGTACTGCAAGATACCGAGTTTGCGGAAAGCGCAACTGGCATGTCGGCGCGTAAAAGAGCGCGTCCAAATCGCGTCATTGCGCGTCCACCCAGTCACATGTGGACTGCACAACCGGCTCTACCTTTCGATTATGCATCCCTGTATTACTTGCATACGTTTTTATTCTCTTAAGGGCAGATGATGTCTGTACAGCTGTGGCATGATCTCATCCAGATGTTTGCTGTGGAGGAAACGAGGAGATCACAGAACTCTGTTGTGGAGTGTCTTGTTCTGTGCTCGTATCCCTCTGATCCTCTCCTTGAGCTCGGAGCACCTGAGATGCACTCAGTGGTAGAAGGTAGATGTCATCATACCTGTTCCTCTGGCTCAATGCTCATCCAATGATCCGTTCTGCAGTATTTTAAAATCACCGGTCCCAGCGGCTATGCGTCTTGGCGCAGCTGTGCGTCTTGGCGCACCTGTTCGTCTTGGTGCGTCTGGCGCAGGGGATATGTTCAAGATAACTCAAAAAGTTATGCATGGATTTTGATGACATTTTCAGGAGTTGTCAGAAATGTGAAAAGGAAGAACTGATTTGATTTTGGGTGTGATCCGGAAGAAATCCTGCATTCTGGATCACTTTCAAATTTTCGATAACATCGCGCTGTTAAGGTTTAGTTGTTTCTTGAACCCTAAAGCAACCACAATGGAGACAGGAAGGGAGTTCTGGAATTTTAAGAGTTTAATTCTCTCAGAAGTAAAAAAAAAAAAAAAAAGGAGGATTCGAGGGTTGGCAGCCAAACCAACAATCCAGGGGACAACGAAGGCAAGGAGGTGACACTCCGAATGGCTGGATCTATGGCGTCTCTGTGGGAAGATCTGGAGACAGTCTGATGACTGAATAGGTACAGGTGTGCAGTGCCACACCTGGGCTGCTCGACAGATAGGAAGGGGAAACAGAGGTGGATCTGAGTGTCTATGTAGACGATTGAAGGTGGCGGAGTGGGTTGTGCGCAGGGGCCCCAGAGGTGGAAGGTTGCGGTTCACGACCCAGCTTGAGACCTAACATGCGCTCAATGGGGCTGGAAATTTTGTTTCTCAACATCTCTGTTAATTATTGCCCACAACTCATTAAATTTCACTCAGGGATTGACAATGAAAACCTCTATAAAATTTCAGAGGCTGATCTGGATCTGACCCAGATGGCGGATTTTATCACAATCTGTAAATCGCTGTATGGGAGAACTGTTGTGCTTAGCGGAGGTCTGCGCTCTCCGAGTGCTTTTCTAGTTAAGTAATGCTTTCCTGGAAACTCACTGGCTCTATTTTTTCTTAGCAGTTTGTTGAAATTTCTTGGAGTACAAAAGAAATGATTAAATCATTTGCTCCACATTAGTTAGAGCTAGTTATGTATATATCAGTGCAGAGGAGAAAGAAGGAAGGAAGAGTAGGAAGCTCTACAGCAGAGTTCCAGACGAGCTGCCCATGAGAGCTGCTCTGATCTGGGTGAAAAGACGCTCCATAGCAGTTTGCAGGTACCGCAACCTGCTCTTAAAGGCAATGGCTACTGACGCACTGATTGGTTAAACAGGTGGAACGCCCTAACCACTCCCATGCATAATGTGTGCATAATATAGCAGTTAGCGCAGGTAATATCGCGGGTTTCAGGAGGTGGAAGATTGCGTTCTTTGTGGGGGAACGCCCCTCCTGCTACCTGCTATCCCTTAATACTAGCTTTAGGAGATTTGGCACAACAAAGGGCCCCTGGTCTCCAAACACTGAAGACATTTATTGTTGTTTTTCACAGAACCAATACCGAGGGCGTGAACATGGAAGATCATTCCATTTCTGGTCATCATATCTGGTATGTCACAATCTTCTTCACCAACCTTTGGGTCTCCACCACCATTATTAGGTTCATCTTCTCCCCAGTTCCTGCAAACAACAGAACAGACAAGACAGTCAAGTTTTGAGACTGATAGACTGATGAAAGCAACAGAGACCATGCTGGCTGGGTTTTGCCTCAGAACTCTAAATAGATGGACAATTAGGCCAAGAATCGAACCAGCAACTTCCAGGTTCCAGATGACCATTGTACCTCCTACAGCACAGCAGTAGATCTACACTGATGTCTGAAAAGAAAATGATCTAGAATGGCCAAGGTGAAGTTCAGACCTCAACCCAAATGAAATGTTGGAAAAGGATCTTCAGAGATCTGTAGAGGAGTCACGACCTCCACGAAGTGAAATGTTTTATTGAAGAAACACAATGAGAGACTAATAAAGTTCTGCAGGAAACATTTACTGAGACTAAGTTCACACATGGAACCAACACGACAGACCAGAACTCCATCTCCCAGCATCCTCTCTGTTCCTGTCAGAGCTGGACCACAGTGAACACTCACGTCAGATTCAGAGGAGATCCATCCACCCATTTCCAGGTTCCCTCCTGCTGCTGGTCACTCAGACCAATCCAAGTTTCTTTATTTGTGAATGTAGACAGAAACGTCTGAAATGAAACATCACAGTCCACTTTCATCAACCTGTCAGTTTAAATTCTTACAAAATGTCACCAAAACAGTTAAAAAAAACATATTTGTTACTCAGTTTAGTAATAATTTTTTATTTTTAAAGTAGGTAATTCTAACCTCTTAGTTTTCAATAGTGGTTATCAAAGAAAGTCCACAAAGACAAAGTTTGATGTTTACATAATAAAATGCCTACAATTATTGTGTCTGACTGAAATAAGTTGAAATCATGACAGACAAACATCATCCTCACAATCTAGCAGCAGATAAAGATGTGGCAACAGAATATTTGTAGATGTACCATGATGGTACAGAAGAGAGACGTTAACCTGTTCTTCAGCATCATCTATCACCACCAGATCTGTTCCTCTGGTTCTACAGTCCCGTCTGGATTCATTCCAGGAACGTTGCTCAGCAGAGAGGAAGTAACAGGAGCTTCTGAAATTACTCCATCCTCCAGGACAGGACTGGTCTGGAAAAGAGATGAGGTTTTGTCACCAGTAACAACAGTCTCCCTGCTGTCATTTTCACATTTAATGTGAAACAGAACTGTAGCTGTCAGTCATCTGTGTTTATGGCTCTAAATGTCTCTCCAGTCTGGACTCATGAAGGATCATCATGTTGGGACTGTGTCTCCTTACTGGTCTTGAGTCATTTTCCAAACTGGAGGAGGGTCTGTCCTGAACTCCTATTAACCTAACCACCTCTTCCAGGGGAATCCTGGAGAGAGTTTAACCAAGTACTTCATGTCACGTTGAGAGGTTGGTGGGTGATCAACTCCCTGGGGTTGATCAGTGTCATTTAAGACAAATGTCCCTTTGCCTTCCCCACCACCTGCTGTGATCTACTCTGTATACAAACCTGTAGAGGAATCAACATCTCTTTGTCTTGGTATAAAAGAAAACGCCCTCTATGTAAAGACAGAGTCCTCAGCCAGTATTCTGTGGAGGATTGACTGACAGCTTTCCTTATGTGCTCATAAGATTTTTGTATTTTTGTTTCTTTTCTCTTTAACAAATTCTATTTTGATTTTCTCATTGAGATTGGATCTTATTTTTTCCACAAGTATGTAAAACAGAACAAGTTTCTCAACTGGTTAAATTCCACCTCAGATAATACAGAACGAGTTATAAAACTTTTTTCCTGCAAAACACATTTTAACTTTGAAATACTGTGTGTTTTGTAAGATTGGCAACTAATGAAACTATTCCCTGCACAGCATAATCTTCTGAAACATTGCTAGTTTCAAATTACCTAGTTGTCTCTTTTTGACTGATTGATTAGAAAGCAGATGGTGGCTGTGTAAGCTACTTTTGTTTTTGCAAATTGTTACAGGTGTCTTATTAATGACACACATTTTACCATAAGGTATTGTATACACACGTTTGTGGTCAAACTTGAGGTCAACCTGTCGAGTTGGATATGTTTGTGTAAACCTAAACATCTTATTACTCATTTTGAATTAGAAAACAGATTTGGGTCTGTGGGTGGGTGGGTGAAGGGGGGGGGGCAACCTTGGGGGTCAACCCGAGGTAAACCTGTCAACGAGACATGAAGTACTTGGTTAAACTCTCTCCCAAGGCCTTCCCTGCTGCAGCAGAGCTATTTAACTTCCTCAGCAACCTCAGCTCCAGAAACTGGAGAGCTCAGGTGTCCACAGACTCCGCCTCCTCTGCAGAATACCTGTTGTGGGAATGAGAAGATCCTTGAGGTATTTCTTTCACCATTTGACGACTTCTACAGTCAAGGTCAACAGCACCCCATCCTCACCGTTCACAGTGTTTGTGAAGCACTGATGAGCTGCCTGATGGTTTGCCAGAATGTTCTTCAGGCTGATAGAAGGTCATTCTCCATGGCCTCCTGTCTCTTAAAGCCTTCTACACCCGAGTTTTTGTCTCGGAAACTGCCAAGGCTGCAGTCCACTTGGCCCATCGGTACCTGTCTGCTGCCTCTGGGGACGGACAGGCTAACCAAGACCCATAGGACTCCTCCTTTAGCCTGACAGCCTCCCTCACCTGAGGTGTCCACCACTGGGTTCGGGATTTGCCACCTCGACAGGCACCAATGACTTTGCAGCCACCTGCTCCAGTCAGCTGCCTCAGTAATGGAGGTGTAGAATATAGTCCATTCAGACTTGATGTCTCCCACGTCCCTCAGGATGTGGTTGAAGCTCTGTCAGAGGTGGGAGTTAAAGATCTGTTGAGCAGGTTCCTCTGCCAGATGTTCCCAGCAAACCCTCACTATAAGTCTGGTCCTACCAGGTCTGACCCGCATCCTTCCTCCATCTGATCCAACCCATCATCAGTTAGAGATCAGCTGACAGCTCAGCTCCTCTGTTCACCAGTGTCCAGAACATACCGCTGCAAATCCAATTAAATCGGTCATCGAAATGTAACCCAGGGTGTCCTGGTGCCACATGCACTTGTTGACACTGTGATGTTCGAACATAACATATGAATAAACCATGACCAGAACAGAAGTCCAACAACAAAACACCACCCGGGATCAGAGAAGCCGTTCCTCCCTTCCAGGTTATGTTGTTGGTAACTACGTGGGAGTTGAAGTCCCCCAGGTAGGAGGACTCTCCAGCACACCTGCCAGGGTCTCCAAGAAGGCTGAGTATCTGAGCTGCTCTTTGGTGCATAACCACAAACAACAGTAAGAGCCCATCCCCCAACCCAAAAGGGGCAGGGAAGCTCCCCTCTTACATACTGGGGAAACCCCCAGTGTTCAGACTCCACGCTGGGGAGGGGGGGGAGGGGGGGTGCAGCTCTGTACCTCTCACCCTGGACAACCAGCATCCATGAGAAATGGGGAAATGGGGCTCTTTGATCTTTTTTATGAGGCAGCACGGTGGCTTAGTGGTTAGCACTGTTGCCTCACAGCTAGAGGGTTCCTGGTTCGAACTTCAGCGGGGGGGGGGTCCTGGTTTGAACATCGGCAGGGGCCTTTCTGTGTGGAGTTTGCATGTTCTTCCCGTGCTTGCATGGGTTTCCTCCGGGTACTCCGGCTTCCTCCCACAGTCCAAAGACATGCATGTTAGGTTAATTGGTGGTTCTAAATTGCCCGTAGGAGTGAGTGTGGTGTGAAAGGTTGTTTGTCTGTATGTGGCCTTGCGATGGACTGGCGACCTGTCCAGGGTGTACCCCTGCCTTCCGCCCGTAGACGGCTGGGAGCTGGGATAGGCTCCAGCAGATCCCCGTGACCCTTCAAGGATAAAACGGGTATAGATAATGGATGGATGGATCTTTTTATGCAGTTTTGAAATCACTCTTGGTCTTGTCTGTTTCCAGGACCGATTTGACTGGGAAACCCTACAAGTGAGAACTGATCTTGACAGGTTAGCTTCTGGGATCATGTGGGAACTTAAATCCCTCCACTACGATAAGGTGGAGATTGAAGGGGAGGTATTAATTTTATCCTTCTGATCATTTTGTCTGCACAGCTTGTATCAAGAAAACCTCGTAGCTCATCTGTCTGCCTGATTAAACTAAAGGGACATTGTTGGATACCTTTCTGTCCAGGGATGCCAGTGTCTCTGTTTTGTCCTTGAGGAACTAGAATCAGAACAGAGAAGATAAACAGTAATCAATAGAATATTGACTTCAGACAAGCGGTCATAGAAGACTGAAGCCCTCAGACTTCCATCCTCACCATCATGGAACTTACCAGGTTCACCATCCGCTCCTGGTGGTCCTCTAAGTCCTGGTGGTCCTCTGAGTCCTGGTTCTCCTCTGAGTCCTGGCTCTCCTCTGAGTCCTGGTTCTCCTCTGAGTCCTGGTTCTCCTCTGAGTCCTGGTTCTCCTGCGACTCCTGCTTCTCCTCTGAGTCCTGGTGGTCCTCTGAGTCCTGGAGATCCAGCAGCCCCAGTACCACCTGTAATCAGGATGGTAATAGTCTGGTCTTTCACAGGTTCACTGTACTCATCAGACCAGATGAGGGTCTGAGGGTCTGAGGGAGTGTTGCACAGAAGTAGAATTAAGCGATCTGGGATTTCTGAAGAAGTGGAGCTTGTCCAATTCTACAAAAGTCATCCTGGACTGGTTGCATGAACCGCAGACCAGGTTGAGAAGGCTTGGCTATGTCCAGCCAAGTGTGTTCAGGTCTTTTTTCAGTAAACCATGAGGCCAATCACAGATATAGGGTCCGATCGTACACCTAGCCGCTAGCCGCTGGCCGCTACCCACTACCTGCTACCTGTAAATTGCTGATTTAGGAACTTCCTCCAACCGCTAATGCAATCTTCCGCTCCCTAAAGCTGCCACCCATTATGCCGACTCCCTTACTCACATTGTAGGCGCTGCAATGGACATGTCTCTTGCGCTTTCCACAAATTCAGTATCTTGCGATCGAGGGGTCAGGATAGAGGGTAGTGGGTGGTCTGACCTCTATCTTAACCCCTCAAGATACCGGTACCGCAAGATAGAGAGTTTGTGGAAAGTGCAACCCGCATGCCGGCGCGTAAAAGAGTGCGTCCAAATCGCGTCATTGCGCGTCCACCCAGTCACATGTGGACTGCACAACCGGCTCTACCTCTCGATTATGCATCACTGTATTACTGTCATACGTTATTATTTTCTTAAGGGCAGAGGATGTCTGTACAGCTGTGGCATGATCTCATCCAGATGTTTGCTGTGGAGGAAACGAGGAGATCACAGACCTCTGTTGTGGAGTTTTTTGTACTGTGCTTGTATCCCTCTGACCCTCTTATGGGGCTTGGAGCACCTGAGATGTTCTCAGTGGTAGAAGGTAGATGTCATCATACCTGTTCCTCTGGCTCAATGCCCATCCAATGATCCGTTCTGCAGTATTTTAAAAAGAATGGCTCCCAGCGGCTGTGCGTCTTGGCGAAGTGAGCTTCCAGGAAAGCATTTCTTAACTAGAAAAGCACTCTGAGAGCGCAGACCTCCGCCAAGCACAACAGTTCTCCCATAGAGCGATTTACAGATTGCTTAAAGGGCTATTTCATCAAAATATATCCATAACATTTTGAGTTATCTTGTACACAGACAGACAGACAGACAGATAAACGCTGGCAAAAACATGCCGGCAAAAACATAACCTCCTTGGCGGAGGTAAAAATATTCTTACACCGACAATTCCTATCGGTTACCTGAAAGTCCCAGATAGTTGGTGTGCTCCCGGTAAACACGCTCAGGCAGAGCCACGAGAACCGCCGCGAGAGCCGCTGGGAGCGGCTATGCGTCTATGTGCCAAGATGCACAGCTGTGCCAAGACGCACAGCTGTGCATCTTGGCGCTTCTTGGCGCAGCTGTGCGTCTTGGTGCAGCTGTGCGTTCAGCCGCTGCTGAGGATATGTTCTCGCGGTTCTGCCTGAGCGTGTTTACCGGAAGCGCAACATCTGTCATCTTTATCTGTCTGTTTGTCTGTCTGTGTACAAGATAACTCAAAAAGTTATAGATGTAATTTTCAGGAGTTGTCAGAAATGTGAAAAGGAAGAGCTGATTTCATTTTGGCTGTGATCTGGAAGAAATCCTGGATTCTGGATCACTTTCAAATTTCTGATAATATTGCGGTCAGTGGGGCCAGAAATTTTGTTTCTCAACATCTCCTTTAATTATTGCCCAAAACTCATGAAATTTCACTCAGGGATTGACAATGAAAACCTCTATAAAATTTAAAAGGTTGATCTGGATCTGATCTAGAAGGCAGATTTTATCACAATCTGTAAATCTCTATATGGGAGAACTGTTGTGCTTGGCGGAGGTCTGCACTCTCCGAGTGCTTTTCTAGTTAAGAAATGCTTTCCTGGAAGCTCACTGGCTCTATTTTTTTCTGAGCAGTTTGTTGAAACTTCTAGGAGTACAAAAGAAATGATTAAATCATTTGCTCCACATTAGTTAAAGCTAGTTGTGTATATATAAGTGCAGAGGAGAAGGAAGGAAGGAAGAGGAGGAAACTCTACAGCAGAGTCCCAGACCAGCTGCCCATGAGAGCTGCTCTGATCTGGGTGAAAAGACGCTCCATAGCAGTTTGCAGGTACCGCAACCTGCTCTTAAAGGCAATGGCTACTGACGCACTGATTGGTTAAACAGGTGGAACGCCCTAACCAGTCCCATGCATAATGTGTGCATAATATAGTGGTTGGTGCAGGTAATATCACAGGTTTCGGGAGGTGGAAGATTGCGTTCTTTGTGGGGGAACGCCCCTCCTGCTACCTGCTATCCCTTAATAGCAGCTTTAGGAGGTTTAGTGGAAGATCGGGCCCTTACTGGTTCAGAAATGGAGAGAATCGGTTTCTCTTATTTTTCACTAAGTGAGAAACAGTTGATAATGAAAACACATGAGGTTAAACTCTTAAATACATTAAAAAGGAAATACAGGTGCTACTAATAAACTTAGATGATCTGACTGGCAGACAATAGTAGACAGTAAAACCCAGTTCCTGGGCTACAGGTAAAGAGAAATAACTTCTAATTGCGGCTGATATAAAACTGAAGTTAGGTAGCTTTGATTGAACTGGATTTTAATTTTCTGAGGTCAGACGTCCATGAAATTTCGAATTGAGTTTAAAATTCTGCTTCTCACATATAAGGCCCTTAATGGCCTAGCTCCTCGTTATCTACCAGACCTGATAACTCGTTATGCTCCTAATAGAGCTCTCTGCTCTCAGAGTGCAGGATTACTCGTCGTTCCTTGAATATCTAAAAGTAGGTTTGGAGGACGGGCCTTCTGGTACCAGACACCTTTTTTATGGAACGAGCTACCAGTTTGGGTTCAGGAGGCTGACACCATCTCCATCTTTAAAACTAAACTGAAAACATTTCTGTTCAGTAAAGCCTACAGTTAGTCTAAACTATAGTGTGTAGGGGCTAATAGTTATAGCTACAGTTAGTCTAAACTATAGTGTGTAGGGGTTAATAGTTATAGCTACAGATAGTCTAAACTATAGTGTGTAGATGCTAATAGTTATAGCTACAGTTAGTCTAAACTATAGCGTGTAGATGCTAATAGTTATAGCTACAGTTAGTCTAAACTATAGTGTGTAGATGCTAATAGTTATAGCTACAGTTAGTCTAAACTATAGTGTGTAGATGCTAATAGTTATGGCTACAGTTGGTGTAAACTATAGTGTGTAGGGGTTGATAGTTATAGCTACAGTTGGTGTAAACTACAGTGTGTAGATGCTAATAGTTATAGCTACAGTTATTCTAAACTATAGTGTGTAGATGCTAATAGTTATAGCTACAGTTAGTCTAAACTATAGTGTGTAGAGGCTAATAGTTATAGCTACAGTTAGTCTAAACTATAGTGTGTAGGGGCTAATAGTTATAGCTACAGTTAGTCTAAACTATAGTGTGTAGGGGCTAATAGTTATAGCTACAGTTAGTCTAAACTATAGTGTGTAGATGCTAATAGTTATAGCTACAGTTATTCTAAACTATAGTGTGTAGATGCTAATAGTTATAGCTACAGTTAGTCTAAACTATAGTGTGTAGATGCTAATAGTTATGGCTACAGTTAGTCTAAACTATAGTGTGTAGGGGTTAGTAGTTATAGCTCCAGTTAGTCTTAACTATAGTTGTAGGGTTAATAGTTATAGCTAGAGTAAACTATAGGTGTATGCTAATAGTTATAGCTACAGTTTAGTCTAAACTATAGTGTGTAGATGCTAATAGTTATAGCTACAGTTAGTCTAAACTATAGGTGTTAGATGCTAATAGTTATAGCTACAGTTAGTCTAAACTATAGTGTGTAGATGCTAATAGTTATGGCTACAGTTAGTCTAAACTATAGTGTGTAGGGGTTGATAGTTATAGCTACAGTTGGTGTAAACTACAGTGTGTAGATGCTAATAGTTATAGCTACAGTTATTCTAAACTATAGTGTGTAGTGTAGATGCTAATAGTTATAGCTACAGTTAGTCTAAACTATAGTGTGTAGATGCTAATAGTTTATAGCTACAGTTTAGTCTAAACTATAGTGTGTAGGGGCTAATAGTTATAGCTACAGTTAGTCTAAACTATAGTGTGTAGGGGTTAATAGTTATAGCTACAGATAGTCTAAACTATAGTGTGTAGATGCTAATAGTTATAGCTACAGTTAGTCTAAACTATAGTGTGTGATGCTAATAGTTATAGTTATGCTAATAGTTATAGCTACAGTTAGTCTAAACTATAGTGTGTAGATGCTAATAGTTATAGCTACAGTTAGTCTAAACTATAGTGTGTAGATGCTAATAGTTATGGCTACAGTTGGTGTAAACTATAGTGTGTAGGGGTTGATAGTTATAGCTACAGTTGGTGTAAACTACAGTGTGTAGATGCTAATAGTTATAGCTACAGTTATTCTAAACTATAGTGTGTAGATGCTAATAGTTATAGCTACAGTTAGTCTAAACTATAGTGTGTAGAGGCTAATAGTTATAGCTACAGTTAGTCTAAACTATAGTGTGTAGGGGCTAATAGTTATAGCTACAGTTAGTCTAAACTATAGTGTGTAGGGGCTAATAGTTATAGCTACAGTTAGTCTAAACTATAGTGTGTAGATGCTAATAGTTATAGCTACAGTTATTCTAAACTGTAGTGTGTAGATGCTAATAGTTATAGCTACTGTTAGTCTAAACTATAGTGTGTAGGGGCTAATAGTTATAGCTACAGTTAGTCTAAACTATAGTGTGTAGATGCTAATAGTTATGGCTACAGTTAGTCTAAACTATAGTGTGTAGGGGTTAGTAGTTATAGCTACAGTTAGTCTTAACTATAGTGTGTAGGGGTTAATAGTTATAGCTACAGATAGTCTAAACTATAGTGTGTAGATGCTAATAGTTATAGCTACAGTTAGTCTAAACTATAGTGTGTAGATGCTAATAGTTATGGCTACAGTTAGTCTAAACTATAGTGTGTAGGGGTTGATAGTTATAGCTACAGTTGGTGTAAACTACAGTGTGTAGATGCTAATAGTTATAGCTACAGTTATTCTAAACTATAGTGTGTAGATGCTAATAGTTATAGCTACAGTTAGTCTAAACTATAGTGTGTAGAGGCTAATAGTTATAGCTACAGTTAGTCTAAACTATAGTGTGTAGGGGCTAATAGTTATAGCTACAGTTAGTCTAAACTATAGTGTGTAGGGGCTAATAGTTATAGCTACAGTTAGTCTAAACTATAGTGTGTAGGGGCTAATAGTTATAGCTACAGTTAGTCTAAACTATAGTGTGTAGGGGCTAATAGTTATAGCTACAGTTAGTCTAAACTATAGTGTGTAGGGGCTAATAGTTATAGCTACAGTTAGTCTAAACTATAGTGTGTAGGGGCTAATAGTTATAGCTACAGTTAGTCTAAACTATAGTGTGTAGATGCTAATAGTTATAGCTACAGTTAGTCTAAACTATAGTGTGTAGGGGCTAATAGTTATAGCTACTGTTAGTCTCTTAATTTATAGTGTGTAGGGGCTAATAGTTATAGCCATAGTTGTAGTAGCTCAGTAGCTCGTCATAGCTATGCTGCTATAGGCCTACGCTGCAGGGGGACACCAACATGATCTGCTGAGTGGTGTCTCCACTGCTTTTCTCCTTTTCCTTCCCTTTCCTCCTCCTTTCCTCCTCCTTTCCTCCTCCTTTCCTCCTCCCTTCCTCCTCCTCCAGCTCATTCCATAGTTAATTAGCAGCAGTTACTGTAACTGGGCTCCATTTTCTTTCCTGTAGTTTGTTGTGCTGTTTTCCTTTCTTTCTGTGTTTTCAGGTCAGAGTTTCCTGAGTTTCATGCTGACCTGCAGTTCCCTCCTCTGTCCATCCCAGCGTTTACCTCCACCTGTGTGTCTAGGTGTGTTCAGGTTAATGGTTGCCATGGTGACCGGTGATCTAGTCCTCTGATCATCTCACCTCAGTGCTGCTACCTGCTGCATCTGTTTATGTAGTCATTAAATTCAGTCATTCATGTCTCTCCTCTTTCTCTGTCCTCCATCCTCTCTCTATCCTCCATCCTCTCTCTGTCCTCAATCTTCTCTGTCCTCCATCCTCTCTCTGTCCTCCATCCTCTCTCTATCCTCCATCCTCTCTCTGTCCTCAATCTTCTCTGTCCTCCATCCTCTCTCTGTCCTCCATCCTCTCTCTGTCCTCCATCCTCTCTCTGTCCTCAATCTTCTCTGTCCTTCCATCCTCCATCCCTCTCTGTCCTCCATCCTCTCTCTGTCCTCCATCCTCTCATCCTCTCCTCCTCCTCTCTGTCCTCCATCTCTCTGTCCCTCTCTGTCCTCCATCTCTCTGTCCTCCATCCTCTCTCTGTCCTCCATCCTCTCTCTGTCCTCTCTCTCTCCATCCTCTGTCCTCCCATGCTCTCTCAGTCCTCCATCTCTCTCTCCTCTCCGTCCTCTCTATGTCCTCCATCCTCTCTCTGTCCCTCCATCCTCTCTCTCTGTCCTCCATCCTTCTCTGTCCTCCATGTCCTCCATCTCTCTCTGTCCTCCATCCCTCTCTGTCCTCCATCCTCTCTCTGTCTCTCTGTCCTCCATCCTCTCTCTGTCCTCCATCCTCTCTCTGTCCTCCATCCTCTCTCTGTCCTCTCTCTCTCTCTCTCTCTCTGTCCTCCATCCATCTCTCTGTCCTCCATCTCTCTCTGTCCTCCATCCTCTCTCTGTCCTCTCCTCCTCTCTCTCCTCCTCTCTTGTCTCTCTCTCTGTCCTCAATCTTCTCTGTCCTCCATACTCTCTCAGTCCTCCATCCTCTCTGTCCTCCATCCTCTCTCTGTCCTCCATCCTCCTCTCTCTGTCCTCCTATCCTCTCTCTGTCCTCCATCTTCTCTTCTCTGTCCTCCATCTCTCTCCTCTCTCTGTCCTCCTCCATCTCTCTGTCCTCCATCCTCTCTGTCCCTCCATCCTCTCTCTCTCTGTCCTCATCTCTCTGTCCTCCATCCTCTCTCTGTCCTCCATCATCTCTCTGTCCTCCATCCTCTCTCTGTCCTCAATCCATCTCTCTGTCCTCCATCTTCTCTCTTCCTCCATCCTCTCTCTGTCCTCCATCTCTCTCTGTCCTCCATCCTCTCTGTCCCTCCATCTCTCCTCTCTCTGTCCTCCATCTTCTCTGTCCTCCTCCTCCTCTCTGTCCTCCATCCTCTCTCTGTCCTCCATCTCTCTCTCCTCTCTCTCTGTCCTCCTCTCTGTCTCTCTGTCCTCCTCTTCTCTGTCCTCCATCCTCTCTGTCCTCCATCCTCTCTATCCTCCGTCCTCTCTATGTCCTCCGTCCTCTCTCTGTCCTCCATCCTCTCTGTCCTCCATACTCTCTCTGTCCTCCATCTTCTCTGTCCTCCATCCTCTCTGTCCTCCGTCCTCTCTCTGTCCTCTATCCTCTCTCTGTCCTCCATCTTCTCTGTCCTCCATCCTCTCTCTGTCGTCCATCCTCTCTGTCCTCCATCCTCTTTATCCTCCATCATCTCTCTGTCCTTCATCCTCTCTGTCCTCCATCCTCTCTGTCCTCCATCCTCTCTGTCCTCCATCCTCTCTCTGTCCTCCATCCTCTCTGTCCTCCATCTGTCCTCTCATGCTCTGTCCTCCATCCTCTCTCTGTCCCTCCTCCTCTCTTTCCTCCTCCTCTCTCTCTCTGTCCTCCACCCTCCTCTCTGTCCTCCATCCTCTCTCTGTCCCTCCATCCTTCTCTGTCCTCCATCCTCTCTGTCCTCCATCTCCTCTCTCTTCCTCTCTCCTCTCTCTCTCTCCTTCCTCTCTCTCCTCCATCTCTCTCCGTCCATCCTCTCTGTCCTCCCTCTCTCTCCCTCCATCCTCCTCTCTGTCCCTCCTCTCTGTCCTCCATCCTCTCTGTCCTCCATCCTCTCTGTCCTCCATCCTCTCTGTCCTCCTCTCTCTCCTCTCTCTCTGTCCTCTCTCCTCTCTCTGTCCTCCATCTTCTCTGTCCTCCATCCTCTCTCCTCCTCTCTCTGTCCTTCATCCTCTCTGTCCTCCATCCTCTTATCCTCTCTCTCTCTGTCCTTCTCCTCTCTGTCCTCCTCTCTGTCCTCCATCCTCCTCCTCCTCTCTGTCCTCCATCCTGTCCTCCCTCTCTCTGTCCTCCGTCCTCTCTCTGTCCTCCATCCTCTCTGTCCTCCATCCTCTCTGTCCTCCACCCTCTCTGTCCTCCTCGCTCTATCCTCCATCCTCTCTCAGTCCTCCATCCTCTCTCTCCTCCATCCTCTCTCTGTCCTCCATCCTGTCTGTCCTCCTCCTCCTCTCTCTGTCCTCCGTCTCTCTCTCTGTCCTCCTCCTCTCTGTCCTCCATCCTCTCTGTCCTCCATCCTCCTCTCTCTGTCTCTCTGTCCTCTCCATCTCTCTCCTCTCTCTCTCCCATCCTCTCATCCTCCCTCCCTCCCTCCTCCTCTCTGTCCTCCTCCTCCTCTCCATCCTCTCCTCTGTCCTCCATTCTCTCTCATCTCTGTCCTCCATCCTCTCTCTGTCCTCCATCCTCTCTCCTCTCTCTCTGTCCTCTCTCTGTCCTCCTCTCTGTCCTCCATCTTCTCTGTCCTTCATCTCTCTCTGTCCTCCATCATCTCTGTCCTCCATCCTCTCTCTGTCCTCCATCCTCTCTCTGTCCTCCAACCTCTCTGTCCTCCATCTTCTCTGTCCTCCATCCTCTCTCTGTCCTCTATCCTCTGTGTCTTCCATCCTCACTGTCCTCCATCCTCACTCTGTCCTCCATCCTCTTTATCCTCCGTCCTCTCTCTGTCCTTCATCCTCTCTGTCCTCCATCCTCTCTCTGTCCTCCATTGCTCCTCTCCTCCATCCTCTCTGTCCTCCATGTCCTCCATCCTCCTCTGTCCTCCATCTCTCTGTCCTCATCTGTCCTCTCCTGTCCTCCACCCTCTCTGTCCTCCTCCTCTCTCTCTCTCTCCTCCTCTCTGTCCTCCATCCTCTCCTCTCTCTCTCCTCCTCTCTCTCATCCTCTCCTGTCCTCATCCATCCTCTCTCTGTCCTCCTGTCCTCTCTCTGTCCTCTCCTCTCTCTCCTCCTCTCTGTCCTCCATCTCTCTCTCTGTCTCTCCTGTCCTCCTCCTCTGTCTCTCTCTGTCTCTCCTCTCTCCTCCATCTCTCCTGTCCATCCTCTCTGTCCTCCATCCTCCTCTCTCTGTCCTCTCTGTCCTCCATCCTCCTCTCTCTGTCCTCCATCTCTCTGTCCTCCATCTCTCCTCTCTCTGTCTCTCCATCCTCTCTCTGTCCTCAATCTCTCTCCATCCTCTCTCTGTCCTCCATCCTCTCTCAATCCTCCCTCCCTCCTGTCCTCCATCCTCTCTCTCCTCTCTCTGTTCTTCATCCTCCTCTGTCTCCATCCCTCTCTCTGTCCTTCCATCTCTCTGTCTCCTCTCTGTCCCTCTCTGTCCTCTCCATCCTCCTCTCTGTCCTTCATCCTCTCTTCCTTCCATCCTCTCTCTGTTCTTCATCCTCTCTCTGTCCTCCATCCTCTCTCTGTCCTCCATCATCTCTGTCCTCCATCCTCTCTCTGTCCTCCATCCTCTCTCTGTCCTCTAACCTCTCTGTCCTCCATCTTCTCTGTCCTCCATCCTCTCTCTGTCCTCCATCCTCTCTCTGTCCTCTATCCTCTGTGTCTTACATCCTCACTGTCCTCCATCCTCACTCTGTCCTCCATCCTCTTTATCCTCCGTCCTCTCTCTGTCCTACATCCTCTCTGTCCTCCGTCCTCACTCTGTCCTCCATCCACTCTCTGTCCTCCTCACTCTGTCCTCCATCCTCTCTGTCCCCCATCCTCTCTCTGTCCTTTATCCTCTCTGTCCTCCATGCTCTCTATGTCCTCCATTGCTCTCTCTGTCCTCCATCCTCTCTGTCCTCCATCCTCTCTCTGTCCTCCATTGCTCTCTGTCCTCCATCCTCTCGTCCTCCTCCCTCCTCCTGTCTTGTCCTCATCCTCTCTATGTCCTATCCTCTCTGTCCTCTCTGTCCTCTCTCTCTTCCGTCCTCTCCTCTCTCTCTGTCCTCCATCCTCTCTTGTCCTCTCCTCTGTCCTCCATCCTCTCTCTGTCCTCCCTCCTCTCTATCCTCCATCCTCCTCTCTGTCCTCCATCCTCCTCTCCTCTCTCTCTGTCCTCTCTCTGTCCATCCTCTCTGTCCTCATCCTCTCTGTCCCCTCTGCTCTCCTCTGTCCTCCTCTCATGTCCTCCTCCTCTCTCCTCTGTCCTCTCTCCTCCATCTCTCTGTCCTCCATCCTCTCTGTCCTCCATCCTCTCTCCTCCATCCTCTCTCTCGTCCTCCATCTCTCTGTCCTGTCCTCCTCCTCCTCCATCCTCTCTGTCCTCCATCCTCTCTGTCTCTCCATCCTCTCTGTCCTCCATCCTCTCTCTGTCCTTCATCTTCTCTGTCCTTCCATGCTCTCTTCTGTCCTCCCTCTCCTCTCTGTCCTCCATCCTCTCTCTGTCTCCTCCATCTTCTCTGTCCTCCATCTCTCTCTCTCTCTCTGTCCTCTCTCTCTCTCTGTCCATCCTCTGTCTCCTCTTCATCTTCTCTGTCTTCCAGCTCTCTTGTCCTCTATCCTCTCTCTGTCCTTCATCTTCTCTGTCCTCCATTCTCTCTCTGTCCTGTCTCTCCTCTTTTCTTTCTTTATCCAGCTGGTCTTCACCAGGAAGGTCCCTCCATATGATCCAGGTCCTGGTCCAAGTTTCTTCCTCTTAAAGTTTTTTTTTAAAGTTCTAAAAGTTTTTTCTTGCAGCTGTTTGGCTTAAATGTTTTTTTCTTCCTCTGTGGGATTTTTTTTTATTGCTACTATCCTTTTTTAGGATTTAATATTATAATTTAAGTTAATGATATTTGCTCGGGGGTCATGATCTGGGTCTCTGTAAGACCTGGAGACAGTTGACATGGTAACAGACGCTCTACAAATAAAATTGAATTGAATTGAATTGAATTGAATTGAATTGAATTGAATTGAATTGAATTGAATTGAATTGAATTGAATTGAGAGGTTCACAGATGTCCCAATAAAACTCTGAACATGGAAATACCTGCTGACATTATTCCTTAATGTTCCTCATAATGACGTACTGACAGCTGGGAAGGTTAATTATCTGCATCTCAGCCTGATTTTCAAACTTTACTGCTGGTGGGAAACCAGTCCAAACCAGTCCAAACCAGTCCAAACCAGCCCACAGCAGACGACTGACTCTTTATCAGCAACAAGCATCCAAGCAGAACATCAGAAACACTGTAATAAAACTGACGTCTTTTACATTTAGTCTCAGTCAAACATCGTTGAGAATATTAAAGTAGAAATACTCTGTTTCTACTGGTCAGTAAAATCAGAAGATCTCATTTAAATTCATTCATTATCAAGTAAAAACATTTTTAATTACGTATAAATGGAATTTTTATTCTAATGGACAGTTTGGAAAAGCAATGAAAACACTTTACTATTCTCTTGGAGACTCTTTTCTTTTCAGTGAAAATGTGTGAAAAAAATCCTTATCTGACAAGTATGTGTTGTTTGGTGAAGAAATGTGTCCTCAGTGATATAGAAGTGCTGTTTGTAGGTCTATTTTTTAGTTTATTCATTATCTATGCTCACAGCTCATCCACAGCTCCAAATACCAAATCTTAATGTTAGCTTCATTTCACATTTACGCAGAAGCATGACCCTCAGTTTAAACAGGGGTTACCTGAGTACAGTAATAATTAGGGGTGTCCCGATCCCGATCAGGGATCAAAAATTTAAGGTGGATCGGATCGGCCGATCAACATTATTATAACACACAGATCTTTTTTTCATTATTTTTTTCCTCAAAAAGTGATCCTGATTAACACAAATTAATAAAGTAATCATATTACACAAACTTTTAAAACTATATACATTTAATAATTTGCACTGAAATGAGGTTTCCCAGCAGCGCTGTCTTGTATCCACCTTAAAAGTTTTAAGACCGGCGGCGTCAGGCTAAACTTTAGCAAAAATGTCAGCAGTGTGGCAGCGCTATAAAATTACAAAGACCGACGCTTCAAATGCGACTTGAAACGTGTGGAAGGCTGAGATATCACGAGGGGTAAGTAAAAAGAGAGTTTACAACACCACCAATTTAATCAGACACTTAAAAAAGCACCGATCACCGCAGCCTTCTGTCAGGTGCCGTGGTGCTGCCGTCAGCACCAGCTTCGGCAGCAAACGCTCTGTGAAACTTTTAAAAGAAAGGAAAAACTCCCAAAAGACTCGGAGAAATACAGAAAAATCACCGAGCTAATCGCGGAATGTATTACTGAGGACACGGAGTTTGTGGAATACAAGGCATTTAACCGGCTCATTAATTACCTCGAGCCTCGTTCCCGTCATTGCATGAACGACAAAGGACACAAAGGTGCGCCAACATGTGCAGCAGGTCTTGAAAGAAGTTAAGTTAATATTTTATGTTATTTTTATTCTGATGTGATTTCATTGATTCCAAAGACTTCTGCTAGTGTTTTCATTGCCTTAAACTGCTAGCCAAGTTCACCTGCTGCTATTTAAATGAAGTGCTTTGTTCTTTAGTACTGAGACTGTTGAACAGTCACTGTTCTGTAACTAAATGTGTTTTTATAATAATTCTCCCAAACAAAAAAGAAAGAAAGAAGAGTGTTTAAATAAGTTATTGTTTATTTTATGAGATGATAAAAGATATTAATCTCAGCTTGGTGCATGCCTATTTATTAATGTACACAGGAAATAAAATGCATAGGAAATTAAACTCTGTTTGCCCACTCAAAAGAAGTGGAATCGGATCGGAAAAAATCGGAAATCGGCCGATCATCAAAATTAAAAGATTGGAATCGGATCGGGACCCAAAAAACGTGATCGGGACATCCCTAGTAATAATGGTATCCATTAGGTGGTAGCACCACTACAAAGCTGCTAGTTCAGGCTGCATCTGGGGCTTTTGGAAGATACACAGACTTTTAGTTTTGAAGAAACTATGTGAACTTGCACTGGTTTAATGATTTTGCGTGAGGGTCAGGACAGAACATAGAAGAACGTTGACGTGCTGAAGCTAACATAACGTTCAGGCTACGTTCCCATCAACTGGACCAGGAACAACACTGATGGTGAAACCAGCAGTGATCCTGCACAGCAAAGACAAGCCTGAGGCCTCCAGACCAGGACAGAGACTGAGACACGTACTGCTCTGAAAGCAAACACATTTAGAAGTTTTGACCTTTTCCCTTCATAACTGCATTGTGTCATAGTTGGATACCTTTCTGTCCAGGATCACCTGAGTCACCTTTCTGTCCTTCAGGTCCTGGAATCAGAACAGAGGGGCAACAGTTAGAGGTTAAAACATTACACCTCTGAAGAAACTGGAGAAAACTGCATTCATTTAAATTTGAATGACTCAGTTTAAATCCAGGTGTGTCCAGTCGTGATGTCATCACCTCACCTGGGACCCCGGAGCTTCCTCTTTCTCCTTTAACACCTACTGGTCCTGGATTCCCTGCTGGACCTCTGGGACCTGCAGAAACAGACAAACATGGTTTTGAGGATAAAGTATATTCAGAAATAGATGAGAGAAGCAGTCCAGGGAGCTAATATACTGGAGACCACGAGATTTGACTGAACCTGGAGCAGATGGGAGTTCTCCACCTAGTGACAGATGACTGGTCTACACTGGAAAAGAGACAGAACCATCCAGTAGTTTCTGTCCCTCTTATCCGGGTTTTGTTCATGGGGGCAGCAGTGTAACCAAAGATTAAGACTTCCCTCTCCCCAGACACCTCCTCCAGATGTTCCAGGTGGACATCAAGTCATAGAACTATGTAACTGCTATAACCCTCAGCCGTCAACTGTGAGGAGGTACTGAAGGAACCAGGTGGAGGATACAAGCAGCTAAAACTTTCCCTCAGAGAGGAGAAGTTAAATTATCCAGGACAGACTCAGAGTAGAGTCACTGCTGCTCCACATGGAGAGGAACTAGCTGAGGAGGTTCTGCTGGTCAGGATGTCTCCTGAACAACTTCCTGGGGAGGTGGTTTGGACATGTCCAATCAGGAGGACACTAGAGGGCAGACCCAGGACCCTCTGGAGAGATGATATCTTTTTGTTGGTCTGGGAACACCTGCAAGTCCTCTTGGAAAAACTGGAGGAGATGGATGGGGGAGAAGGAGGCCTGGACTTCTGTGATGAGACTCCTCCCCCCATGACCTGAACCTGGATGGATGGATGGATGGATTGATACTAAGGGCTCTATCTTGCGCCAAACCTCCTAAAGCTACTATTAAGAACGCAATCTTCCACCTCCTGAAACCCACGATCTTACCTGCACCAACCACTATATTATGCACACATTATGCATGGGAGTGGTTAGGGCGTTCCACCTGTTAAACCAATCAGTGCGTCAGCAGCCATTGCCTTTAAGAGCAGGTTGCGCTACCTGCTAACTGCTATGGAGCGTCTTTTCACCCAGATCAGAGCAGCTCTCATGGGCAGCTGGTCTGGGACTGTAGAGTTTCCTCCTCTTTTTTCCTCCTCCTCTGCACTGATATATACATAACTAGCTCTAACTAATGTGGAGCAAATGATTTAATCATTTCTTTTGTACTCCAAGAAGTTTCAACAAACTGCTCAGAAAATAAATAGAGCCAGTGAGCTTCCAGGAAAGCATTTCTAAACTAGAAAAGCACTCAGAGAGCGCAGACCTCCGCCAAGCACAACAGTTCTCCCATATAGTGATTTACAGATTGCGATAAAATCCACCTTCTGGATCAGATCCAGATCCACATTTGATAGAGGTTTCCATTGTCAATCCCAGAGTGAAATTTCATGAGTTGTGGGCAATAATTAACGGAGATAACGGAACCTGAAGGAACCTGGGGGAACCTGGGGGGTCCTGAGGGAACCTGGAGGAACCTGGGGGAACATGGAGGAACCTGGAGGAACCTGGAGGAACCGGAGGGAACCTGGAAGAACCTGGAGGAACCTGGAGGAACCTGGAGGAACCTGGGGGAACCTGAAGGAACCTGGGGAAACCTGGGGGAACCCGGAGGAACCTGAGGGAACCTGGGGGAACCTGGAGGAACCTGGGGGGAACCAGGGAACCCGGAGGAACCTGGGGGAACCAGGGGGAACCTGGAGGAACCTGGGGGAACCAGGGGGAACCTGGAGGAATCTGGGAGAACCAGGCTTGAGTCAGATCAACTGCAATGCACCAACAGAAGCTCGCTCTGTTTTCAAGTCATCAAGTTCTTCTGCATCAAATAACAGCGCTGTTACATGTGATCACGATAAAACTCACCAGGTCCACCATCTGCTCCTGGTTCTCCTTTGAGTCCTGGTTCTCCTCTGAGTCCTGGTTCTCCTTTGAGTCCTGGTTCTCCCTTTGGTTCTGGAGGTCCAGCAGCCCCAGTGTCACCTGTAACAAAACAGACTGGTGATGGTCTGGTGTTGGACAGGTTAACTGTATTAGTTAGGTTAGACCAGTGGTTCTGAGGGACTGGGGCTTCAAACCAGGACTGGTTAACAGAGAAAAAGCTGTGCTGGTCTCCAAACAACCAAGTTTATAAATTGGATCATTGTCGCAAAGGAGAAGGAGCAAAAGGACTGAACAAGGGTCCAGTCCATGGGAGGTTTAAACTTCTGATGGTCAAGGGCAAATTTCCACTGGACCCGGGTGTTCTCAGATGGTCCAGGGTCAGTCTAGGACAATCCAGGAAAAATCTTGGACGATCCAGTCTAATCCCTGAATTGATCAGAGTGAATCTTGTTTTGACCAGGCTAAGCCGTGGGTGGTCCAGGGTAATCCTTGGATTGACCAGGATGAGTCAGAGACCTGCACAGGTTCGGGTACCCGCGGTTCACCCGCGGTTTAGCCTGTGTCGGATGCCGGGTCGGGTATCCAACTATTGCAACAACACATCATCAGTAGGGTAAAACTAACCTGTCTCACGACGGTCTAAACCCAGCTCACGTTCCCTATTAGTGGGTGAACAATCCAACGCTTGGTGAATTCTGCTTCACAATGATAGGAAGAGCCGACATCGAAGGAAATTTACTTGGTCCTTCGAGCCGGATCCCAAGATATCCGAGGATTCCAGCAGGTGAGGTGGACACCAGAAAGACCGTGGCCACGGCGGACTCTCAGAGAGTTCTCAGATCCTTTTCCAGGACTGGGCTCCAGCCTGCCTGCTGGGATCCAAAGGTTGACGGGATAGCCGCGAGGGAAGACAAGAGAGGTGAGTGAAAAGGACGGCGGAGTCCTACAAATCCTGTGTAAAAGAGGACGGCAGGGTCCTACAAAATTCCGTAAAACTGAGTGATTGTGAGTGTGAAAGGAGTGTAAAGACACCGCTAGGTGTTTTTCATTCATACCAAATAACAGGAGTTGTAAGCAGCAGACTGGTGTGGATGCAAAGGCAAGAATCCTCCAGAGAGAGTTGAAGTGAGGATTACCACACTAGAAAATTTGAATTGCTGCCCTGTTGCATGAAACCAGTTGTTAGAACACCCTAGGTGTTGCAAAAACTGGACCAAATTACTCAAAATGGGAAAAAACAACAGTAAACCAGAAGCGAAAAACACACTGAAGTGTAAAGATTGGAAATTCATTGAAACACAGGATCCTAATAAACTGAAACATTTAGATAAATGGGTAAATGATTATGGATTTAATGGGCAGCTAAATACGCAAAAACTGACGGCCCTTAAAGATGCTATAATAACTAAAACAATTAGTGACCAAAAGAAAATGCAAAAGGCAGGAATAGAAGACATAGAATTCTGGATGGAAATAGCACGTAGGAGAGAAGAAGGGTTTAGGAAATCTAGAGAAGAACAAAAGAGAAATAAAGAAAAGGAGATGATGTTTCACAGAGAGAAACAGTTAAGAAAGTCTAGAGAAGAACAAAAGAGAAATAAAGAAAAAGACATGATGTTTTACAGCGAGGAAGGGTTGAGAAAGTTCAGAAAAGAGCAAAAGAAATGTAAGGAAAAAGATATGTTCATCTAAAATAATGACTATGGTCAAACCATGAAGATTAGATAAGAGAGGAACAGTCAAAATGTCTGATCAGGGAAATCTTATCCATATTCCTGGAAGAACAGAGCGTACGAGACGGTTCTAACTGACTAGAGAGAAAGAGCAGAGAGAGAAAGACAAAAGAGAGAGAACAGACAAAGACAGGAAAAAGAAAGAGAAGAACAAAAACAGAAAGATGCCAAAAAAAGAGTAAGAAAGGTATAGAGTCAGGAAAAATGAAGAGAGAGAGTTAGAATCTGTAGGGGAGCCCCTACAGGGGTAAAGGATAAGAATGAACACAAAGAAATGAAATGGTTTAGTTTAGTTTTTAGTTCATTCAGTCAACCTGTCATGACCAAATATTGGATACAGTATTGACATTTCATACAGAATCACTAAATCAAGAATCATCTTTTGAATATTAACTGAAAAAGCAGAAGCAGACTGCTTATGAAACCTATCCTGTATTATCTTTTTTTTTAAGTTTTAAAAATGGCTTTACAAACCATTTTTCTCAAAAAAAAAAAAAAATAGAACACAAAAAAACTGGAAGAGATCTTACCATCAAAATCCCAAGAAAATGATGCACTGTGAAAGTATTTGGTTTGAAAAGAACCTGTGTGTACGTTATTCCCAATTTACAGACGTGCTGTAAGCAGTCCTCCACTTATCAGGCTGAAACGTTTTAGTTTGTAGTCACTGTCGCAAGAGTACACACAACAGTTTTTGTTTTGTTTTGTTTTTTTCTCATCTTCCAACTCGAGACCTGGTCGCAGTTCTTCCTGCTCAAGGACAGAACGTTGGTACAGATTAGATCAAAACAGATATGATGATAGAATTTAGAGTCTTCTGATGACCTCAGTGCACACCTCCACATAAGGTTGGGTAGTTGTTACTAGTCCGGCCTACAGCAGCCTCTCTTCCATTTAAAGATTGTGAGAACATTGTCGGAGGATCCATTTTATTTATGGATCTGACTGACTGCGGTCTACAAAATGTGCCAACAAAAATAAATATTATTTAAATATAAAAGCCTATGTTGTTGTGAATTGTAAACCCTCTTTATAAAGTAAAACCCTCTTTAAAAAGTAAAACCCTCTTTAAAAAGTAAAATCTGATTTTTTTTTTTTTGTCTGTAAACTGCTCGCACATTCCCAGGAATCTTTGCAACTTTTGTTTTCACGTCACGCAATGCCCTGCAGTGTTATTCAAAATGACTACGGGAGAGCTGAAAAAGAAGTTGGTTAATGGACACTAAAAAGTTATTGCCAATACCTCCACGAAACTAAAATCAGACGTTTGGAAGTATTTTGGATGTGTGTCAGATAGTGAGAACAACATCGTTGAAGGCTTCACTGCCTGTAGGAAATGCCTTAAAGTGTTTGTGCACGACAGCCGAAAGTGTGGGACATCCTCTCCAGAAGCATGCCGACACCTGTGCTAGCTTTGAAAACCCATCGAAGTCTGTCCTTGAACATTTTGTTAAGAAGACGGCATTACTGCAGGTGCCTCGCAAAGAAGACAAAGACGCTATAACCAAACTGTGCGTGAATTTTGTGTGCAACGATATTCGACCCTTTGGAAATGTACATGGCGAGGGCTTTTTTGCATTAGCACAGGGGCTTATTGATGTTGGTGCACGAGCTGGCCGTGTTGATGCTAACCAACGGCTGCCTGACCCCAACACTGTTTCCCGTGGAGTGACCAGATATGCGGAGGAGATTCGTCAGCAAACAATTCCGGAACTCAAAATGCAACTGTAGGAGCACAATGGTGCCGTTACTTTAGAAATGTGGACGGATGACTACAGAAAAACTGGCTACCTCTGCGTCCACCTGTAGGAATTCCTGTCGACTGAGTGATCGCATCTAAATGGCCTGTACAGGTAGGCAGATGTATCTTTACTTTTGAGGCGGCTGTGGCTCAGGTGGTAGAGTGGGTTGTCCGGTAACCAGAAAATTGCCGGTTCGATTCCCATGCTACCCTGGCTACATGTCGAAGTATCCCTGAGCAAGATACTGAGCCCCAAGTTGCTTCTGGTGAGCATGTGGCACCCTGCGTGGTAGCCTCGGCCATCAGTGTGTGAATGTGTGCATGAATGGGTGAATGTGACACATGCTGTAGAGCGTTTGAGTGGTCAGACTAGACTAGAAAAACGCTATAGAAATGTAAGTCCATTTACCATTTACTTTTGTGCAGGGTAGCCCATGTTATTTTTAGTTCGTATGTGTGCACGGCACGGCTATCCCCAAATTCAGAGATGACTGTGATAGGGCCTACATTTTTGTTTCTATGTTAAGGCAACGTGTAGGCCACTGAACTTTATTATTTCACTTGCCTAGTGTTGCGGCAATAAACGTCTGCATTTCATTTTCGGCTCTGATTTATTTTAACTCGGGTACGGTTTGGGTAACGGGTCTATTTATAGCGGTTCGGGTCGGGTGCAGAATTTAAAATGGAATTTTTTTTGGGTAACGGTTCGGGTCGGGAATGAAGTATGACAGGTACGGGTGGGTGCGGTTTGTGAAAATTTGACCCGTGCAGGACTCTGGGGTGAGTCTTGTTTTGACCAGGCTAAACCGTGGGTGGTCCAGGGTAATCCTTGGATTGACCAGGGTGAGTCTTGTTTTGACCAGGCTAAACCGTGGGTGGTCCAGGGTAATCCTTGGATTGACCAGGGTGAATATTGTTTTGACCGGGCTAAACCGTGGGTGGTCCAGGGTAATCCTTTGATTGACCAGGGTGAATATTGTTTTGACCAGGCTAAACCGTGGGTGGTCCAGGGTAATCCTTGGATTGACCAGGGTGAATATTGTTTTGATCGGGCTAAACCGTGGGTGGTCCAGGGTAATCCTTGGATTGACCAGGGTGAGTCTTGTTTTGACCAGGCTAAACCGTGGGTGGTCCAGGGTAATCCTTGGATTGACCAGGGTGAGTCTTGTTTTGACCAGTCTAAACCGTGGGTGGTCCAGGGTAATCCTTGGATTGACCAGGGTGAGTCTTGTTTTGACCAGGCTAAACCATGGGGGGGTCCAGGGTAATCCTTGGATTGACCAGGGTGAGTCTTGTTTTGACCAGGCTAAACCGTGGGTGGTCCAGGGTAATCCT
Source organism: Hirundichthys speculiger (assembly GCA_018398805.1). Classification (NCBI taxonomy): domain Eukaryota; kingdom Metazoa; phylum Chordata; class Actinopteri; order Beloniformes; family Exocoetidae; genus Hirundichthys; species Hirundichthys speculiger. The sequence goes on along the minus strand of JAGFBZ010000937.1, from coordinate 81,062 downwards.
TTGATTGACCAGGGTGAGTCTTGTTTTGACCAGGCTAAACCGTGGGTGGTCCAGGGTAATCCTTGGATTGACCAGGGTGAGTCTTGTTTTGACCAGGCTAAACCGTGGGTTGGTCCAGGGTAATCCTTGGATTGACCAGGGTGAGTCTTGTTTTGACCAGGCTAAACCGTGGGTGGTCCAGGGTAATCCTTGGATTGACCAGGGTGAGTCTTGTTTTGACCAGGCTAAACCGTGGGTGGTCCAGGGTAATCCTTGGATTGACCAGGGTGAGTTTTGTTTTGACCAGGCTAAACCGTGGGTGGTCTAGGGTAATCCTTTGATTGACCAGGGTGAGTCTTGTTTTGACCAGGCTAAACCGTGGGTGGTCCAGGGTAATCCTTGGATTGACCAGGGTGAGTCTTGTTTTGACCAGGCTAAACTGTGGTTGGTCCAGGGTAATCCTTTGATTGACCAGGGTTAGTCTTGTTTTGACCAGGCTAAACCGTGGGTGGTCCAGGGTAATCCTTGGATTGACCAGGGTGAGTCTTGTTTTGACCAGGCTAAACTGTGGTTGGTCCAGGGTAATCCTTGGATTGACCAGGGTGAATATTGTTTTGACCAGGCTAAACCGTGGGGGGTCCAGGGTAATCCTTTGATTGACCAGGGTGAATATTGTTTTGACCAGGCTAAACCGTGGGTGGTCCAAGGGTAATCCCTGGATTGACCAGGGTGAGTCTTGTTTTGACCAGGCTAAACGGTGGTTGGTCCAGGGTAATCCTTGGATTGACCAGGGTGAGTCTTGTTTTGACCAGGCTAAACCGTGGGTGGTCCAGGGTAATCCTTGGATTGACCAGGGTGAGTCTTGTTTTGACCAGGCTAAACTGTGGTTGGTCCAGGGTAATCCTTTGATTGACCAGGGTGAGTTTTGTTTTGACCGGGCTAAACCGTGGGTGGTCTAGGGTAATCCTTTGATTGACCAGGGTGAGTCTTGTTTTGACCAGGCTAAACCGTGGGTGGTCCAGGGTAATCCTTGGATTGACCAGGGTGAGTCTTGTTTTGACCAGGCTAAACCGTGGGTGGTCCAGGGTAATCCTTGGATTGACCAGGGTGAGTTTTGTTTTGACCAGGCTAAACCGTGGGTGGTCTAGGGTAATCCTTTGATTGACCAGGGTGAGTCTTGTTTTGACCAGGCTAAACCGTGGGTGGTCCAGGGTAATCCTTGGATTGACCAGGGTGAGTCTTGTTTTGACCAGGCTAAACTGTGGTTGGTCCAGGGTAATCCTTTGATTGACCAGGGTTAGTCTTGTTTTGACCAGGCTAAACCGTGGGTGGTCCAGGGTAATCCTTGGATTGACCAGGGTGAGTCTTGTTTTGAACAGGCTAAACCGTGGGTGGTCCAGGGTAATCCCTGGATTGACCAGGGTGAGTCTTGTTTTGACCAGGCTAAACCGTGGGGGGTCCAGGGTAATCCTTGGATTGACCAGGGTGAGTCTTGTTTTGACCAGGCTAAACCGTGGGTGGTCCAGGGTAATCCTTGGATTGACCAGGGTGAGTCTTGTTTTGACCAGGCTAAACCGTGGGTGGTCCAGGGTAATCCCTGGATTGACCAGGGTGAGTCTTGCTTTGACCAGGCTAAACCGTGGGTGGTCCAGGGTAATCCTTTGATTGACCAGGGTGAATATTGTTTTGACCAGGCTAAACCGTGGGTGGTCCAGGGTAATCCTTTGATTGACCAGGGTGAATATTGTTTTGACCAGGCTAAACCGTGGGTGGTCCAGGGTAATCCTTTGATTGACCAGGGTGAATATTGTTTTGACCAGGCTCAACCGTGGGTGGTCCAGGGTAATCCCTGGATTGACCAGGGTGAGTCTTGCTTTGACCAGGCTAAACCGTGGGTGGTCCAGGGTAATCCTTGGATTGACCAGGGTGAATATTGTTTTGACCAGGCTAAACTGTGGGTGGTCCAGGGTAATCCTTTGATGCAGCTTTCCACTGTAGTCTGATTTCTGGTGCTGAAACAATTAATGTAAGATGAATTAAAGAGTTGTGATGTGTTTTTTACCTCTGGCTCAGTGAAGTTTTGTTCGCAGCTGCCACTTCACGGAGACGTTACTGGTTTGTTAAAGGTGGGGTAGGTGTTGTTTTTTTTGCAACACTTTTTACAATATTGCCTGAAAACCTTTTCACATTCCCATTGCACCCACTGAAATAAAATGTTTGCAAAAAAAACTAAACGTTTTGGTCCGGTCTAGAGGGTATAATCAGAGAAAAACTCTGACCAATCAAAATAGTGATCATCACTATTTTGATTGGCTGCATAATACATTCATCAAATATCAATGCACTCCCACCCACCCACCCCTCCCTCCTATGGTTCATGTAGTCGTGAATCGTGTGAAGGCGTGGTTTTGACGGGTGAGCTGAAGAGGAGGAGGCGGAGCCTTTGGGAGGAGGGAGGGAGTGTATATTTTCAAAATCTCACTTGAGTTGGATTGCTGGAACCGTTTTTCAAACAACACCTACCCCACCTTTAAGTTGAGAAACACGCACCAGTCCAACCACACAGACGTTCTACACTAAACTACGGACCTGTGGGTCCAGCTGGACCAGGACTTCCTATGTCTACTTTTAGTCCCAGGAGCCCAGGATTTCCAGAACTTTCTTCACAGAGTCAACAACAATTTATTTTGAATCACTTTCAGCATCTGGATATTCTGATTAAATAAATCCCAGACTGATGCCATGCTAGAAGCAGCTTGTTAGAGGAGTTGTTGCTCCATTTTATGTTTGTTTATCTTCTTAGACTTCTTTCCGAGTTATTATTTATTATTATCATTATTATAATCGCTTTGTCTGGTCAGTTCATGTGAAGTAGACAGACTCCACAACTCATCTGTTTGTCTGATTAAACTAAAGTGTCATTGATGGATACCTATCTGTCCAGGATCACCTGAGTCACCTTTCTGTCCTTCGGGTCCTGGAATCAGAACAGAGGGCCAACAGTTGGAGGTTAAAACATTAAAACTTTGAAGAAACTGGAGCAAACTGCATTCATTTAAATTTGAATGACTCAGGTTAAATCCAGGTGTGTCTGGTCATGATGTCAACGCCTCACCTGGGACCCCAGAGCTTCCTGTCTCTCCATTAGCACTCACTGGTCCTGGATTCCCTGCTGGACCTCTGGGACCTGCAGAAACAGACAAACATGGTCTTTAGTCTGAGTCCACATTAGATTCAAAAACAAAACAAGATCATTCACAGAGTCCATTTCACCACAAAAGAAATGTTTAAAACAGGCTTCAAAGACTGAAAATTATTTAGGTGGCAGATAAAATATCATTGCTATTGTTTACGACTGCTACACTGTCTACAGGTAACATGATCCTGAAAAAAAAGGAAAAGAAAAGAAGAATTAGTCTGGTGTGGCAGGACTGGCGCTAAGGGCTGGTCCTTCTATCTACTGCCTGTATGTCAGGGGTGGCTTCCACCAGACATCCCAACCAGATGAACCATCTCAGCTGGTTTCCATATGGAGGAGCAGTGACTCTACTCTGAGTACTCTATATTACCAACCTGCCGTCACTCATCTGAGCTTTAGCTCCTCTCATTCCTAATCAATCTGTCGTGGCTTCATCTTTGCAGCTAGAACAGCTTCAGCTCTTCTCTGGGAAGGCTGTCCACCAGGTTTAGGAGTGTGTTTATGGGGATTTCTGTCCATTCTTCCAGAAGAACATTAGTGAGGTCAAACACTGATGTTGGACCAGAAGGTCTGGTTCTGGTTCTGCTCTGATCCATCCCAAAGGTCTTCTATCAGGTTGAGGTCAGGACTCTGTTCAGGCCAGTCAGGTTCATCCACCAGACTCTTCCATCCATGTCTTCATGGACCTTGCTTTGTCCACTGGTGCCCAGTCATGTTGGAGAGGAAGGGACCAGCTCCAAACTGGTCCCACAAAGTTGGGAGCAAACTTCACCACTGGATTTGTTTCTCAGGTGTCATCCTATCACAGTTCCACCAGGAATTCACTGAGCTAATGTTTCTAGAAACAGTCTGCATGTCTAGGTGATTCATTTATACACCTGTGGACATGGAAGAGACTGGAACACCTGGTTCTGATCATCTGGATGGATGAACAAATACATTTAGGAATAGAGTGTACCTCCTGGATGACTGAACTTCTCCTCCTGTCTCTAAGGGAGAATCCAGCTGCCCTGCAGAGGAAACTCATTTCAGCCACTTGTGTCCTCCATCTGGTTCTTTTGGTTCCCTCCTTCATTCACCACCTTATCATGGTGAAGGGATGCATGTTCACCTGATCCCAGAGGCTGTTGCTGTTCAGGGTAGTTGGTAGGGTCTCTGGTAGGGTCTCTGGTAGTGTCTCTGGTAGGGTCTCTGGTAGTGTCTCTAGTAGTGTCTCTGGTAGTGTCTCTGGTAGGGTCTCTGGTAGGGTCTCTGGTAGGGTGGTAGGGTCTCCCAAAGGAAAATTAGTTCAACAGGATGGGCCAGATTAAGTTCAGTTGACTCATATGGATAGTTTAAGATGGAGCATTGGCCCTCACCCAGAATAGAGGTACCAGGTCGGGGGAAGGTCATGGAGCCAGGTCGGGGGAAGGTCATGGAGCCAGGTCGGGGGAAGGTCATGGAGCTAGGTTGGGGGAAGGTCCTGGAGCCAGGTCGGGGGAAGGTCATGGAGCTAGGTTGGGGAAAGGTCCTGGAGCCAGGTCGGGGGAAGGTCATGGAGCTAGGTTGGGGAAAGGTCCTGGAGCCAGGTCGGGGGAAGGTCATGGAGCCAGGTCGGGGGAAGGTCATGGAGCCAGGTGGGGAAGGGGAGCCAGGTCGGGGGAAGGTCATGGAGCCAGGTCGGGGAAGGTCTGGAGCCAGGTCGGGGGGGGAAGGTCATGGAGCAGGTTGGGGGAAGGTCCTGGAGCCAGGTCGGGGGAAGGTCCTGGAGCCAGGTCGGGGGGAAGGTCTGGAGCCAGGTGGGGGGAAGGTCATGGAGCTAGGTTGGGGAAAGGTCCTGGAGCCAGGTCGGGGGAAGGTCATGGAGCCAGGTCGGGGGAAGGTCATGGAGCCAGGTCGGGGGAAGGTCCTGGAGCCAGGTCGGGGGAAGGTCATGGAGCCAGGTCGGGGGAAGGTCCTGGAGCCAGGTCGGGGGAAGGTCATGGAGCTAGGTTGGGGGAAGGTCCTGGAGCCAGGTCAGGGGAAGGTCATGGAGCCAGGTCGGGGGAAGGTCATGGAGCCAGGTCGGGGGAAGGTCATGGAGCCAGGTCGGGGGGGGGAAGGTCATGGAGCCAGGTCTCGGGGGAAGGTCATGGAGCCAGTTCGGGGGAAGGTCATGGAGCCAGGTCAGGGGAAGGTCATGGAGCCAGGTCGGGGGGGGGCCAGGGAAGGTGGAGCCAGGTCGGGGGAAGGGAAGGTCTAGGGGGGAAAGGTCCTGGAGCCAGGTCGGGGGAAGGTCATGGAGCTAGGTTGGGGAAAGGTCCTGGAGCCAGGTCGGGGGGGGAAGGTCATGGAGCCAGTCGGGGGAAAGGTCGGGGGAAGGTCTGGAGCCAGGTCGGGGGAAGGTCATGGAGCCAGGTCGGGGGAAGGTCCTGGAGCCAGGTCGGGGGAAGGTCATGGAGCCAGGTCGGGGGAAGGTCTGGAGCCAGGTCGGGGAAGGGAGCCAGGTGGGAAGGTCATGGAGCCAGGTCGGGGGAAGGTCATGGAGCCAGGTCGGGGGAAGGTCATGGAGCCAGGTCGGGGGAAGGTCATGGAGCCAGGTCGGGGGAAGGTCATGGAGCCAGGTCGGGGGAAGGTCATGGAGCCAGGTCGGGGGAAGGGAGCCATGGGGAAGGTCATGGAGCAGGTCGGGGGAAGGTCATGGAGCCAGGTCGGGGGAAGGTCATGGAGCCAGGTCGGGGGAAGGCCATGGAGCCAGGTCGGGGGAAGGTCCTGGAGCCAGGTCGGGGGAAGGTCATGGAGCCAGGTCGGGGGAAGGTCATGGAGCCAGGTCGGGGGAAGGTCATGGAGCCAGGTCGGGGGAAGGTCATGGAGCCAGGTCGGGGGAAGGCCATGGAGCCAGGTCGGGGGAAGGTCATGGAGCCAGGTCAGGGGAGGGGATCATCCATGACGTGTTTCAGCATCTCCAACCAGTAGGAGACCAGAGGGCTGACCCAGAACACACTGGAGGGGTTATATTTCTCATTAGTCTCATTACATTCAGTCATTTGTGTCTCTCCTCTCTCTGTCCTCCATCCTCTCTCTGTCCTCCATCCTCTCTCTGTCCTCCATCCTCTCTCTGTCCTTCATCCTTTCTCTGTCCTCCATCCTCTTTGTCCTCCATCCTTTCTCTGTCCTCCATCCTCTCTCTGTCCTTCATCCCTTCTTTCTCCTCCATCCTCTTTGTCCTCCATCCTCTCTATCCTCTCTGTCCTCGCTCCTCTCTCTGTCCTCCATTATCTCTCTGTCCTGTCTCCCCTCTTTTCTTTCTTTATCCAGCTGGTCTTCATCAGGAAGGTCCCCCCATATGATCCAGGTCCTGGTCCAGGTTTCTTCCTCTTAAAGTGGAGTTTTTCTTGCCACTTTTTGCCTTAAATGTTTGTTCTCCCTCTGTGGGAGTGTTTTACCAGCTATTATCCTTGATTAGGATTTAATATTATAATTTTAGTTAATAATATTTGCTCGGGGATCATGATCTGGGTCTCTGTAAAGACCTGAAGACAACTGGATGAATGGAAACTAAATGTATGAATTCCTCTCAAACAGATCTGTTCTGGTTTGTTTGGATCAGTGACCTCTTCAGTTTGTAGAACAGTTTCTGAGCTGTGGATGTTTGGACAAGGACATGTCTCAGGAACGAAAGATGGATCTGGATGACTGACATCTGGAAGGAATCTTCAGCCAATAGAATCAATTGATAATTCAAACTCCCATCACTCTGAGAGCTTGTGGAGGTTTTCAACCCAGAGAACCAGGTATCAATCAGATCAGCTGCAGGGCACCAAAGCTCTCTGTTTCCCTTTCCCCCAATAAAGTCATCATGTTCTTCTGTAAAATTAAATCAGTCTGTTGTGTGATCATGATAAAACTCACCAGGTCCACCAGCTGCTCCTGGTTCTCCCTTTGGTCCTGGAGGTCCAGCAGTCCCAGTATCACCTGGAAACAGAACAAACTGGTGATAGTCTGGTGTTTTACAGGTTAACTGCACTAACTAGACTGGTTAGACCAGTGGATCTGAGGGACTGGGGTTCCAGACCAGGACTGGTCCACAGAGAGAGGGCTGTACTGGTTTACAGTCAAGTTGAAGGTTTGGATCATTGTAGTGAAGGTGAAGGAGTCACCTAAAAGATGTTCAGTCCAGAGTAAATACTGGATGGAGCAGGGAGGTTTTTGGATGGATCAGGGGAAGTCTTGGACCGGCTCTTACTCATTATCTAAATGTCAGGTTTCCAGCCAGGGGTCCAAAGTCAGGAGGCCAGGTAGCTGCGGTGACGGAAAGATTTGCATATCAGTGTTTCTACTGGAGTTTCATTGTTAATTAAGAGTTTGTATTTGTTACTTCAGCAGTTATATATATATATATATATATATGTATACAGTGTTCTAGTGAGACGATCAATCAGCAGTAAACGATTACACTGACCACGACAGAGGGGCAAAGTGAATTTAATCTCCAAGTTGTATATGTGGCACATAGAATGCATTTATTCATTTACATTTATATTATTTACATGTTTAATTTACACTTAATTTGGGACAACTGATGTCCAACTCGTGATATTTTCTGAGTGTTTTCTGTTAAGTTAAGAGATTAAGTTATTTGTGGAAAATTTTGGTTTTATCTGGTAGGAAGCCGTGTCTCAGCCTTACCAGCAGAGGGCGCGTTCGCTACACTGTGTGTGCAGGGACAATAGAAGTCTGGCGTAAATACGGCCAGAGAAGAAGAGTACACACTTGAGTGTCGAATTACGATGAGTAGCGAACTGTTCTGAATATCCTGTTATAAATTTGCTCTTTGCAGGTGAGAGTTAGAATTAGGTAGTTTGATGAATGAAAATGTTATGTGACAGTTCATGATACCGGTTGGACTTAATGGGATCTCATAATATGTTATGGATGTTATTTGTTCAACTAAAGTAAGGTTACTGAAACTGGCTAGCCAGTCATCACAGTAACTAACATTAGTTGCCTAGAGTAAGCCAAAGCTGGGAAGTAGAACAATAAGCCAGTCTTAAAAGTTCACGCTGCTTGCGTGTGATTCATAAATGAATAAATAGATAACTGATGTGATGTTAAAAACAAATACGTGATTAATTGGGTTAATGTGACACTGGTTATTAGACAGGATTGCAAGTTGATATTCAGTGTGCATGATTGAAATGGTCTGGAATAAAAATCTAATGTACATGATTTATTGTTTTGAGATGAGTAACGTTACAGATGTTCATAATTTTACTGTTAGATTAAAATACGGCCAGAGAAGAAGAGTACACACTTGAGTGTCGAATTACGATGAGTAGCGAAACTATTCTGAATATCCTGTTATAAATTTGCTCTTTGCAGACCAAATAAAGAAACTTCAAATTAAATGTGTAGTGGAGGACAGCTTCATTCTGCGCCACGCTACATATACAAGATCAGAGAGGTCATTGACTGACATCACAGAATGGAGGATGCTGGGAAATGACAATGGTCAGTAGGAAAGAAACCATCAGAACCTTGAGATAACGTCTCCGGACATCTGCGTGCCAAACTTAAGGTGCTTGATGAAGCCAGATTGATAATCAGGAGCGATGGCCCTCAACAGACCAAAATCTAGAAGAAAAGTCACGGATGTTTGAATCAGCGTTATATAATAAGGTCATGGTGACCCCAGAATGCAGTTTTTCACAACATTCATGAATGTGCCTTTGACATAGAGGGGCAGGTTGTCATGGAGCCTACTGAGAGGGGAGGGTTTCTCCTGAATGGGAATATTTTGAGCTCATCTCTCCTTAAAAGTTATTATATAAAATACTGTATGTCTGTAAGTAATGAAATGTAGTACAACTATAATGTTGTATGATTTATTTTTCTTTCCAATGTGATGTTTTTGTTGTGTGCTTTGTGACTGGGGTGCAACAGTAACACCTCATCCATGCTGAGGCGTTATCATGCTTGTCTTGAAAATAACGAGGGAAGGAGAGTTGGACCTTGAGAATAAAAATGATTAAAACTATTGTCATATAAGTTAAACAATGTGCTTGTTTGTTGTACAGGGGGGGTGGGTCTCTGCCACGCCTCCTCCTGAGGTCCAGAACTGTCTCCTTTGTCTTGGTGATGTTCAGATTAAGGTTTTTTACTGAACACAGCTTCAACATTCTCTGTAGCTCATCCCTACATGCAGATTCATCTCTTCCCAAGATGAGTCCGACGATGGTTGTGTCTCCTCCAAAGTTAATGGCGGTACTGGACACACTGAAGTGCAGTCATTTGTCTACAGAGAGTACAGCATTGGGCTCAACACACGACCCTGAGGTGCTCCTGAGAGTGATGGTAGTAGAAAGGTGGGGGCCAGTTTTAACTCTGTGTGGGCAATCTGTGTGGAAATTCTGAATCCAGCCGCACATGGATGTTGATAGGGCTCGGTCCAACAGTCCAGCTAGGATGTTGGGGATGACTGAATTAAAGGCAGAACTGAAGTAATTAAGGAGAAACCGGAAAAAGCTCTTTTGGTGTTCAGAATGACTCAGTGCGGCGTGGACGGTGGTGGAAATGGCATCTTCAGCTGACCCGTTGGGCCTGGAGGCAAACTGAAACGGATCGAGGGAGGCAGGTTGTTTTTGATCCCATGGAGCTTCCTCAAAGCACTTTATTAGGACTGGTGTGAGTGCAGCAGGTCTAAAGTCATTAATGTCCGTAGCTCCAGTCTTTTAAAGTCCAGCCAACGGCTGGGTTTGGACCAGGGCAGGGATTTCACGGCGGCCATGGATGTCGTCGCCCTTCTTCTTGACCGTGATGCCCTTCTGAAAATTGGTTGCTTAACGGCCACTGTGGCCTTGGTGCCCTGCCCTCTCCCCTTCCTTCAGCTATCATCAAGTTTGCGCTGTACTGCCCATCGGTAGTACTACCTGTATTAAAGCTAAACAATTGGAGCGAAGGTGTGTCCTACTGCGAGATCCGTCCATAACTCTACAACACAGCATCTATTTCCATTAACATTCTGTCTGTGGGATTAACAGCACAACAATACCACAAAGACGACATTAGAGGTAAGTGTTCAAAAAGCCATCTGTTTTCTGGATCAAATAGCTTGTCAATGAGCCTAAGGACTTTAAAGATTGAGCCCAGGACTATAAATTGTAATACTGAGCTATAGTTGCTAAGGCAACCCAAGTAAACGGTCTCCTGCAATCGGCTGTTCTATCGTAAACTATAGCCTTCAAATAATCTCTTTTTCGCCAAATCAACTTTTCTGTCTCTCTTCTATGTGTGCAGCGAAGCTTTGCTTGTTAGTCTTCATTTCATCACCAAAATCAGGACGCCATTAAATCGAACTCGATTATAAAGAAAACATCTGTGACTAGATTACACATCATAAACTCACGATTGACATATGAATCAACAACAACTTACAGGCAGGATGACGATGCTGAGATAGATTGATTCAAACTCTGACATCCCGGGTTCTATACACGATACACCTAGGTGAAACCTGAACTCTTTAACACGCATCATTACAGAAATACGTTCCGGGATGGCTTCAGCATTTGAATAATCAGTAGGCTATGAAAACATGATAATATTATTTAAAAATATTTAACATATTCACTCCAAACTTTTTTCCCTCAGAAAGAAGAATGCCAAGACAGGAACGAGTCGAGATTAGTCACAATAGAGCTCTAGAAGATGCAGCAAAAAACTGCCAAAAAATGGACACCTATAGTTCCTTCTGAAAGTGTTCGGCCCCCTTGAACTTTTCAACCATTTTTTCACATTTCAAGCTTCAAACACAGAGATATAAAATATCATTTTTTTTTTTCAAGAATCAACAAGTGGGACACAATTGTGAAGTGGAACGAAATGTATTTGATATTTTATCTTTTTTCCACAAATAAAAAACTGAAATGTGGGGTGTGTAATATTAATCGGGCCCCTTGCGTTAATACTCTGTAGCGCCACCTTCTGCTGCAGTTCCAGCTGCAGGTCTCTTGGGGTTTGTCTCTATCAGTTTAACACATCCAGAGACTAAATTCTTCCTGTAAAACAGCTGGAGCTCAGTGAGGTTGGATGGAGAGCGTTTGTGAACAGCAGTCTTCAGCTCTTTCCACAGATTCTGGACTGGATTCAGGTCTGGACTTTGACTTGGCCGTTCTAACACCTGGATACGTTTATTGTGAACCGTTCCATTGTAGATTTGTTTTTATGTTTTGGATCATTGTCCTGTTGGAAGATAAATCTCCGTCCCAGTCTCAGGTCTTCTGCAGACTCCAACAGGTTTTCTCCCAGAATGCTCCTGTATTTGGCTCCATCCATCTTCCATCAGTTTTAACCATCTTCCCTGTCCCTGCTGAAGAAAAGCAGGCCCAGACCATGATGCTGCCACCACCATGTTTGACAGTGGGGATGGTGTGTTCAGGGTGATGAGCTGTGTTGCTTTTACTCCAAACATATTGTTTTGCATTGTGGCCAAAAAGTTTGATTTTGGTTTCATCTGACCAGAGCTCCTTCTTCCACATGTTTGGTGAGTCTCCAGGTGGCTTGTGGCAAACTTTAAACCAGACTTTTTATGGATATCTTTGAGAAATGTCTGTCTTCTTGCCACTCTTCCATAAAGGCCAGATTTGTCCAGTGTAGGACTGATTGTTGTCCTCTGGACAGACTGTCCCACCTCAGCTGTAGATCAGTTCATCCAGAGTGATCATGGGCCTCTTGGCTGCATCTCTGATCAGTCTTCTCCTTGTTCCAGATGAAAGTTTAGAGGGACGGCCGGGTCTTGGTAGATCTGCAGTGGTCTGATACTCCTTCCATTTCAATATGATTACTTGCTCAGAGCTCCTTGAGATGTTAAAAGCTGGGAAATCTTTTTGTATCCACATCCAGCTTTAAACTTCTCCACAACAGTATCTGGGACCTGCCTGGTGTGTTCCTTGGTCTTCATGATGCTCTCTGAGCTTTAACCAGAACCCTGAGACTATCACAGAGCAGGTGCATTTATATTTTTAGACTTGATCACACACAGGTGGATTCTATTGATCACCATCAGTCATTCAGGACAACATTGGATCATTCAGAGATCCTCACTGAACATCTGGAGTCAGTTTGCTGCTTTGAAAGTAAAGGAGACCAATAATATTGCACCCCCCACTTTACAGGTTTTTATTTGTTAAAAAAGTTTAAAATATCCAATAAATTTCATTCCATTTCACGATTGTGTCCCACTTGTTGTTGATTCTTGACAAAAAATTGAAATTTTATATCTTTATGTTTGGAGCCTGAAATGTGGCAAAAGGTTGAAAAGTTCAAGGGGGCCGAAATATTTTCGCAAGGAACTGTACTTCAAAAGGTTATCATGCAATAGTTAATTGTTAGATTCTTCTTATTTTAGCCCAATCTGCTGTGGCAAGATGGCGGGGTGCAGGAACTGCCAAAAGGAGGCCAACTGTTTTTCCTTATGGGCCTAGGAAGACCCCAGGTTCTCCATCCCCATCATCAGATGACGATTTAAATTAAATTTATGGCTGTGTAATAATGATAAAAGTCAATGACATTGCCTATTTTGTTGGTCGTTTCCCTTTGATAAAAGTCCAATGTGGTAGCCTAGTAAAAATATCCAAGGTTCTGAATCCAAAAACTGCATTGTGCCATTTATTAGCATATCATGTCATATTGTGTTTTTTTTATTATGGCCTTGTTGCCCTGGCATTTGGCCTTTGTGCCCTCAAAGAAATGCCCCTTTGGAGGCCAAGTGGCCTTGTCCCTCAAATCAGGAAATTCCAGGCCTGGTTTGGACTGATGTTCCACTGAAACTGCCGCTTTCTGTTTCCTGCCCATCTGTGGAGGCCACAACATACCAAGCTACTGACACTTTCTGTCCGTTGGTTTTAGACAATAAATTTAGTTGAATAGCTCTTGTTTTCCTTGAGCATAGGAGCTAATGGATGCTAACAGCCAATAGTAGCTAACCACTAACAAAAGTGAGTTTTTCAGTTCCATTCAATTCAAGAATACTTTATTGATTCCCAAAGGGAAATTAAATAATAATAATTAATGTGTCAGCGTGGTCGTCTATACACTGTGACAGTCTGTGGAGCTTTAAAACATGAACTTTTCTAAATTGGTCACATAACAGTTTTGGGGTAATTTGTATCAGTAAAACCAGCCAACGGTCTGAGAGCTGTGACACTGAAGTCAGAAGCTCGTTCAAGTCACACTGACTGACTCACCTCTGGCTCCTCTCTCTCCAGGTGTTCCAGGTGTTCCTGGTTGTCCAGGTCTGCCTGGAGGTCCTGAGGACAGACAGACCGATTAGTTCCTGGACAGCGGATTAACTCAGAACTGAACCCTGAACCCGTCAGACACCCACCTGCTGCCAGGTTCATGGTGCTCACTCTCCTGTCCAGGCTGATGTTCAGCAGGTTCAGGTCTGCTCTCAGTTGGTCCAGACTCTCCATCTGTTGTCATGGAAACCGACACAAATGTGATGTAACAGCAACTCTGAAAGGCTGCAAACCAGCATCAGGACCGACTCCTTTACTCAGACAAACCCTAGCAGCTCTACAGTGACACCTTAAGGTGATGAGCTGCTCCTCACTGTGGGGGGGGGGTCCATAGTCATATAAAAGCCTGACTGAGATCTCTGGAGACTGATCTTGAAGTTCAGTTGTTGGAGCTCTGGTGGTCAGCATGTAGAAGGGACTGACTCCACCCAACCCCAGTTAATTCAAACATGAAGGCAAACTGAACAGAGCAGCTAGGATGCTAACAGAGCTGAGTTTTCTCTTATTCTGGTCTCATCTGAATGTGCATCCTTGTTTCAAATATCACTGCCAAAACAGTTTTAAGTGATGATGGATGGATTCTGCTGGAATTAATGTAATATAAGTATGTATTATAGCATCAAGCTAAGCTAAACTGGATGGATATGATCACATTAACCCTTCCAGACCAACCCAAAACCAGTCACAGTGGTTCTGGGTTGGTCTGGAAGACAGCCACAACACAGTGGTTGCTATAAAACTTCTGCTCACATATATAAACCCTTAAAGCTTCTAAAACCTCCATATCATCTCATCAGAGAACTTCTGTTCATGTGAATGAAGAATCTTTCTCATCCACCTGAGAAGTCATTGTGTTCCTCAGGGTTCTGGTCTTGGACCATTACTTTTCCCTCGATACACGCTTCCATTAGCTACTGTTATCAGGCAGAATGGTATAAACCTTCGCTTCTATATAGATGATCAGCTTGTATCAGTCAGAACCGGTCCAGGACTGTGACCTGCTCATCACCTGGCTCTGCAGGGCCCAAAGGTGGCTGGTGTTGTACGTGAGACTCTGGAGCTTGTTGTCACTGAGAGCAGCGAGACCAAAGTCCAGTCTCTCTGGCCTGACTGGAGAGCAGTCCAACGTAAAAACTAGTATAAAAGAAGAAATGAAACAAGTAAAAAGACATCCCTCAGTTCATCTTTCCAGGATGACAAGAGTTTAACTGATCTGAATCCTGTCTTCAGTCAGCTGTACCTTTATAAACCAGGTAGGCGTTCAGAGCCGACAGTAAGATGATGTAGACGATGACCAGGTTCAGACACCACTGACGTCTGGGTTTATCCGGCCTCACACCTGAAACACAACCATGGACGTAAAACCACAACATCATTAAAATAATTCAATTTTACTGTTGGGGAAAATATTTTTCTCAATAATCTTGGTTAAATTATCAGATTTAATGGACAAGTTTACAAATAAGAATCACAAAATCTGATAAAACTTATATCGAACTTTCAAAGTTTCAGGAGTTTTCAACATTTTTAGGTGCTTAAGGAAAACAGCAAGTTAGTCTGGAAAGGAATTTTATTGTATGATAGTTGAACCAAAATCAAATTTATGCACAATCTAACTAAACCATTAATGGAGCCAGTTTAGGAGTGTTGCTACTATGGTGCAAACTAGTTTCCTCTGCTGCCAAGATAAACAGAGGTCCAGACCTCCCTCTGCCCATCCACCTCCTCCAGCTCTTCCAGGAGGACACCAAGCAGGGGCGCAGATAGTAGGGGTGTCAGGTATGTCACGACACACCCAGTTTTGAATGCCCTTAGATCCGACACACCCACTTTTATTTTAGAAAAAAAAAGTTTTTTTTTTTTGTCTTCTTCTTACTGTCTGAGTCAAGCATCAGCAGGAAAAACCAAAATATGGATATGAATTTGAGGTGCGCTGCAGTGCATGCTGTGAATGTAACAACTCGCATCAAGTAGCGTATTGCTGTGTGGGCTGCGTCGTTGTCGACTTTGGTTGCCACGGTTACCAACAAATAGTCTGACAGGCATCACTTGGACAGCTGCACGTTCAGGAGGACCCCTTATCAACACGGCATGGCATGATGCGGCGAGCTAAAAAGCAAAAAACTATCACATCGTTTTTTCAAAAAGCAACAGCTGTAAGTAAACTGTACTTAACGCTATCATATCACCTTGCACTTTCTGATTGTCTGTTCTAAACAATGTCGCCGTGAGAGTAATCGCTATGCAGCATAGGCAAACTTTCGCCTTCTGCCTCCACGTAGCATGTACATGTAAATACCTCGTTGGATTTCTGTCAACGACATTAATAACTTAAGGCCGTTTTAATGTTAAATCTGGCGTTCCTCGCCACGAGCAGCGAGCACTGTTGCTTAATAAGGAACATGCGAAGTGTACACTGACTGCCGATTGCGCGACACACAAATAAAAAAGTTAGGATGCAATTGTGGTTTAGGCTACTCTTTACACGTAGCCCACCCAGTTTCTGAGCATTTTTTTTTAAAGACGAGTTTAGCTTTTTTGTGAGGGGGTTTCTGTGCGTGATGACAGTTAATGTGTAATGATTTTCATAGGCTATTAATATCATCATTGTGGCCTGCAGGTAGTTGCTGAAGATGGCAGTGAGGGAGGTGAAAGTGGAAGTGATGCACAGGAAGGTAGGAGGAGTGCATCAGTCCTTCAGGTGGAAGAGGCAGAAGGAAGAGAGGAAGAAGTGGGAGGGTCAGAAGGAGGAGAGAGAGATGGAGGGTCAGAAGAAGAGAGAGAAGGAGGGCCAGAAGGAGAGAGAGAAGGTGTAGCTGAAGAAGAGAGAGAAGAAGGGCCGGAAGGAGAGAGAGAAAGAGGACCAGAAGCAGAGCGAGAAGGAGAATCTGAAGGAGAGAAAGAAGGAGGGCCAGAAGGAGATAGAGAAGGTGTAGCTGAAGAAGAGAGAGAAGAAGGGCCGGAAGGAGAAGGAGGATCAGAAGAAGCAGACAAGACAGCAAGACCAGAGACAGATGGAGGAGAGGGAGAGGTGGTTGATATTATGTCATTTACCAAACCCAATCAACCTGACCCCAAATTCATAAAAAAAAACAAGTAATGAAGGATCGAACCCTGTCCTTTCAGAAGACGTGGTTTGAAAAATATCCCTGGCTGCGTGTCAGTCAAGGCATTGAGGGAGTTCTATGTTTTCAGTGCACTAAGTACTACCGAAGTGGCATACCAGCGCAAGCCAAGAGCACTGATCAAGCCTTTGTTAGCTCTGGCTACAAAAACTGGAGAAGAGCTCTAGAAAAATTCTCTCTCCATGAGAAATCAGCTGCTCATAAAATGGCCGTTACAATGGCTGCATACAAAAAAAAAACCCTGTAAGTGCACAGCTGAGCAGTGCAGTAAGTGCACAACAGGCTGAAAACAGGGAAAGCCTTTTAAAAATTATAGGGGGGGTTATGCTCCTGGCAAGGCAGGGAGTCGCCTTTAGGGGGCATGAGCATCATCAAGGCAACCTTAACCAGCTCCTTAAATACAAAGCGGAAGGTGATCCAGCTTTAAGTAAATGATTGAGTGGAAAGAGGGGAGTTCACACATCTTGGGATTGCCAAAACGAAATGCTCGATTTGATGAGTTCATCAATTATTAGAGAAATTGCTGATGAAATACGGTCCCTCCCAGTATTACAGTATGCTGTTATAATGGACGGGACAAGGGATACATCAGGTGTGGAGCAGGAGGCCCTCTGTCTACGTTATGTGGACAAAAATCTGATGGTCCATGAAGAGTTTATTGGGTTGTATGAGACAACATCAACAACTGGTGAGAATCTTGCAAAAATAATTTTGGATGTACTGTTGAGATTAAATCTGCCAATATCAGGCCTTAGAGGTCAGGCATATGATGGGGCTTCAAATATGTCTGGCAAATATACAGGCGCTCAGGCCATCATCCAAAGAAAACAGCCCTTGGCACCATTTATACATTGTGGTGCACATTGTGTGAATTTAGTGACACAACAAGCCTGCTCAGCCTCTCCTCTCATAAGAAATGCCCTTGACTGGGTTCATGACCTTGGCACATTGTTTGGTCAGTCTGGCAAGCTAAAAGACCAGTTCAAAGCCATTGCCGCATCTGAAGGAGAAGGGTTAGTGAAATCCATCAGGCCTTTATGTCCCACAAGGTGGACTGTGCGCTCACCTGCAATCCGTGCTGTTCTTGGGCAATATGGCACAGTGCTGCAATCACTAGATCAGATGTCTGCAAGCAACTCGGAATCTGCAAGCCGGGCAGAGGGCCTACATGTTAGGCTGCAACAAGGAAATGTTGTACTGGGCCTCATGCTAGCCTTAGATGTGATCAGTGAACTGGAAGTGCTGAATGCATCTCTCCAGAAAAGTACTCAAACAGTGGAGGGTATGGTCTCTGCAGTCTCTGTTGTCCAAGAGAGTTTAAAATTGAAAAGAACGTCAGACCACTTTCAGGAAGTCTTTAAGGAAGCAGAGGACATGGTTGAGAAGCTGTGTCTAGAGCCCATTGCTCTACCTCGCACACATAGGCCCCCTAAGAGATACACTGGGCCAGCACCTGCACACAGGCCTGCATCTCCTGTGGAATTCCACAGAGTGGGGTTCTACCAAGTCTTGGATACGGTAGATGCACACATTTCTGACAGATTTATGCAACCAGGAATACAAACACTAAAGGAATTGGAGGCCTTGCTGCTGACCCCCACTGGAAGCAATGTAGCAGAAAAATACCCTGAGCTGCAGTGGGAAGATTTGAAAATTCAGTTAGCCATGTTTAAGAACAAGCACACGTTCAAAACCACTGCAGATGTTGCACAGATCTTAAAGGCGATGCCTGTTGAAATTCGTGGCCTTTTTGAGCAAGTTGAGACAATTGTCAGATTGTTAATGGTAGTGCCTGCATCGTCTGCTGAGGCAGAGCGAAGTTTCAGTGGCTTACGGAGGCTTAAAACATGGTTGCGGTCCACCATGACCCAAAAAAGGCTGAATGGAATGGCAGTGTGTCACATCCACCAAGAGAGGCTGGACAATCTGAAAAGGAGAGACATTGCCCAGACATATATTCAGGGCAAGGATCGGAGGAGAGAGGTTTTTGGATCCTTCACTTGATCTGTTTCTGCATTTAAGACCATTTATTGAAAACTCCCTTGTGGAGTTCTTATTTACAATTTCATTTGTATATGGAGGCTGTGTAGTCCTATTTTGTGTTTGTAAGGCACAGTGAGTTTGAAGTAAGTTTTAATTACACTTTGTGTTTTTTACACTCTTGTCATTTCTTAAAGAATCAGTGTGCTGAAAGTCAGGTTATCTTTAAATAAAACAGTTTTGCAAACGGCATATGGTATGTTTGGTGAGTGATTTGAATTAGTATCATTAGTATCATTAATAAACTTTATTAAATAATAATTTCTCCAATAATTAAATAATAAATAATTTCTTCCAATAATGGGTAATTAAGTTTGACAGTCCAAATCTACACAGACCTATAATAGATTTAATAGATGCATGCAAATGGTAGCCAAAACAGTCACGGGGGGGGGGGGGGGGGGGTGTTAGCTGGCAGTTTCGTCCCCCCCCCAGTTTCACAAACCTATCTGCGCCCCTGACACCAAGGTCTCTCAGACCAGCTGAAAGACTGAAGTGTCCTGGCTCTGGTTGGACATGACCCAGGACACACCTCCCCAGACGTCCAAGAGACATCCTAACCACAGAGATTAAAGACCAGGACCAGAGGACCAGGAGAAAACTAGAACCAGGAGGAAACTGATCAGGGAGGTGTGGCCAGAGGAGGTTCTCCTCATCGCCACTATAGACCTTTTCCGGCCAGCCCCCCCGGAAGTACCCCATCCGCCATTGCGGGGTTGTGCTACAGAGCGACACTTTCACCGGCTCACAGATTAACCAGTGTTTTTCTCTTTCTACAAATATATATTTTTATAATGTCGAGTCGGTCGAGTGGGAATACATGATCCGTCATAAACTGTGCCAACAATGGCGTGAAAATTCAACAATGGAAGAAGAAAGTATGTGAAATACACAAGCCTTTACTGCACGAAGACTGCCTTGTTTGCAGAACAAGAAGTTAGGAAGACGTGGGTGAAAAATATCAACAGAAAGGACTTTGTTCCAAATGAATACAGCCGGGTGAGTTTTCGTTAACATTCAATCTCGTACTACTCATAGTCTCGCTGAGAGTCCCGGACGATTCTGGCTGAAAGAACAGCAGTATGAGGCTACTGTAGCCCTCGGCACTAGCACAAGCCTATAAATGAATGAATGAATGAATGAATGAATGAATGAATGACTTAGGAGAATGATAAAATAAATTAAATATAACATTAACACATAGCCTAATTTACCGCTAGCGTTAACGTTACAGTAGCATAATCTTTATGGCTTGTTCACGTTAGTTATAGCCAGCGTTGCAGCGTTCCACAGTTTTTAATGTTTGGTTATGGGAATAGATCATGCTATTTCCATAACCAATCATTAAAAACAGCGATAAAATACCTTCATCTGTAACTGGAGGCCACTGCCTAACATCATCAATCCAAGACATGTCTGCGTTATCAGTAACAGATCCTCCACGCTGCTGTGTTTGGGTTAGTTGGTGGAGCACCGCACACTCCAGTTATGGCGGGGCCACTAGGGGGCGCATGTCCACAATTTCTAAGTCGAAAAGGTCAATATGGTTTCAATCTACCTTGATCCGTGGGCGGTACACCTATCCTTTAAAAGCGGAAGTGTGCGGCCAGTCTCCAGCCAGTGGCGCCAGCAGAAAAAAAATCTGATGGTGGCTAGTGGGTGGCAAGGCAAATTCTTAGGGTGGCATACCCAACCAAAAAAAAAATATATATATATATACTTTACTTTTATATATTTTATATTTATATATTTTAACAGTATTTTATTATCACTTTACTTATATTAACTTGTATATTTATGTTCTTCAACTATTCATCACAATAAAATGGCCAACACAACGAATTCTGAAAAGGACTTTTGTGGGTATGTATGTTATACAGAGTTTGCAGTGTTTGTGTAGTATATTTATTTGACTGGAAATATGTGGATATACTTTATACATGTGCATACTGAATGAGTGAGACTTTTGCTTGCTCTATCAAGTTACCTCTACAGAGGTTAGAGGATGAAACAAAAACACGATATATCACATTTTTTTGGCAAGAGCGGAAGTACTAGTGAGAAGAAAAGTGAGAATGTTGAGAAGCAGAACCACGATGTAGAAGAAGTACCGGTATGCAGTAAGGATGAGTCCAGGGTGAGAACAGGGACAGAAGGTGCAGACGATGAATCAAGAATTCCTGGGCCTGCAGGTAACATTCAGCTACTGAATTGGATGATGAAGACATCAGTAGTAGAAATCCATTGATCTTGCTGTTGTGCATTAAGTGTTAAATTAGCCATTATGAAATGTTACAAAAAATGGGTTGGATGTTTCTTCCTTGAAGGAAGAAACATCCAACCCATTTTTTGTAACATTTCATAATGGCTAAATTAACACTAGTAGTAGAAATCAATTCAAAATTCTCACTAGTACTTCCACTCTTGCCAAAAAAAAATGTGATATATCGTGTTTTGTTTCATCCTCTAACCTCTGTAGATTGAAAGCAATTCAGCAAAGTGGTTAGTTAGCTATGCTGACTTTTCCGCTTAGCGTGCTAACTTCATAGAGCAAGCAAAAGTCTCACTCATTCAGTATGCACATGTATAAAGTATATCCACGTATTTCCAGTCAAATAAATATACTACACAAACACTGCAAACTCTGTATAACATACATACCCACAAAAGTCATTTTCAGAATTCGTTGTAGCATTGGTTTTGCTGCTTGAATGCACTGCATGCTTTCTTCAGTTCCCAAACTGACTTCAGCAGCACCTCCGAACATCGGGTCGAAGAGAGGGAAGGGGGAGGAGGGGGAGGGGTTGGGGGGATCTGAACGGAGCAATGGATCTACTGCATGTAACATTGGGCGTAGGGATCCCGTTGTGGTCTGATTCTTATTCTTACTAATATATATTATTGTTGTTGCTATTTCTGTTAAAAATATAGAAGCCTATGTTTAAAATGTATTTCCTAGATCTACATAAATCCAATGTGCCTCCTTGGGGTGGCTAAGGGGTGGCTCAGAGTAATCCAGTGGTGGCTGTAGCCACCCCTAGCCACCACATGGTGGCGCCATTGTCTCCAGCTCTTCCTCTGCTTCTCGGTGGTGTTTGGTGTGGCCGGGGCTTTGTGTGGTTTGGTTGCGTTG
Organism: Hirundichthys speculiger; assembly: GCA_018398805.1. Taxonomy (NCBI): domain Eukaryota; kingdom Metazoa; phylum Chordata; class Actinopteri; order Beloniformes; family Exocoetidae; genus Hirundichthys; species Hirundichthys speculiger. The sequence goes on along the minus strand of JAGFBZ010000937.1, from coordinate 59,330 downwards.
GCAGCGAACCACACTGTTACGTGTGCTGCTGGGTCTGAAGAGGCAGGCTGCGCTGCCAGACGCTGTGTGCGCGCTACGGGGGTGTCCGTTCTGATTACAGTTGGAATAACGTTTGCATGCGGAATGCCCTTTGCGCATGTCTCATTGGGCTCATGCCAACAAAGCGGACCAGATTTTGGGTCAACTAAGCACCACTCCTGGAAAGACTGCTGTCTTGGTTCTCCGGATTTGTTTATCTATCAGTCTGCAGCTGAGTCGCCCTTATGACGCGCTGAATGCGTTGTCTCGCGGACGTCAGCTGTGCCTGTAAAGGACGCATGTTCTGGCTGGTTAAATGTTTATTTGTTTTTTGTTATATTAATTTGTCCGGTTCCTTTGCATGATTATTTACTTTGCATGTTTTTTTGTGTGTGTTTTTTACAGTTTTATTCATTGCTCTTTTGTCCTGTCAGGTGCTGAGGGCCCAGGGTGGCAGTTCAACCAGTGGTGGCGGCAGGGGCGGCTCCAGATTAATTTTAGTGGGGGGGCACAGGGGGGTACAACAGATATTTTGGGGGGGCCACCAAAAAGTTATAAGAAAAAATGAAAGCTGCTACCGACCTCTTGCTTTTACAAAGTATTTTTCATGTTTTTATTGGCTCTTTAACCCAATAGGAAAGGTGGGTATAACCTTTTCATTTTGCACTGTTAACATTAAAATTATGATGGACATGTTTCCTTGTTTATGTGAATTACAACAACATCATCAGCTGCAACATCTGCCTGTTATGTAAAACTGGTAAGCTCAACAACAGTATCCTAAGGCCAATTAAGTGACAAATATTGTTCAAGAACAGCATTATTTACAACCCTGTCAATTTCTACTTCTTATAAGAAATAATATTCTGTACTTGTAGCAATCAGTTGTCAGCTGTATACCATAAACATCATAGAGTTATGTATACTAATCAGTCTTAATCAAAATGAGTACTACCCAATACATCACAGTGAACAATAACAATATTTACCCTCAATCTGTAATGAAATAATCTTAAATGTTCTGTGCAGTAATGTAAGTTTTTGAATAATAATAAAATAGAAAACAATAAGCAGCACTCTATACATTTTATAGTAAATCTGAGAACAATAATAAACAGTAACAATACTCCATATTCTAAAATTATTTTTTAGTTCACAGCTCAGTAAACATCACAGTGTTCTGCATAGAAATCAGAAAAAGCAGCTCCCAATATACTTTCACATAGCCAATATTATTTACTCTTAATAAGTACCTAGTGCTCAGCTCTGGTCCTTAAGCATTTTAGTGTTGTGCACAGTAATCAGTCTTAATCAGAATGAACATCAGTACATTTTCATAGTGCAATTTCAAAGTTCTCTTTTTTTAGAGGCAAAAACACTGTATTTTGAGAATACTCAAGCCACTTGTAGTCTTTGTACCAGGAGGTGTTAAAGGCTCTTGATCTACCCCGTCCTTGCTGTGTGCGAGGGAAAGTTGTCAAGACTGGTTGTGTAGGACCCGCAGCTCTTGTCTGAGAAATATCTGTTAATATTTAAAAGTTCCAAAATTAGTCTGGAGAATGAAACTTCACAGACAATGTTAAAATAGTGTAGGACTACGTCATTATTGAAAAATGATTATTTTGAAATAACATACTGATGTCTTCAAGCTTTAAATGTTGCTAAATGGTGCATTAATTACATTTTGTGTTGAATAATCACCTTGGGGACCTTTAGGTGTAGCAAATATAGGCAGGGCTGGTACGTGTCTGATATATCTGATTCTGAACAGTCATCAGGGTCACAAGTATCCAGTTCCTCCACTGGTGCATCTAAGGGTATGGATTGAAACAGAGTTAATACCCCTTTAATCAACTTTATATATATATATAAAAAATACAATTTTACAACGTGGCATAAATTGCAGACATTTAACAAAGACACAATTAAAAACTGCACAAAATACAGTGCCATCAGTTTAGTCATTTAGAGTAGGTAATTTTGTCTTTTAATTCATCCAACTATGACACAACATCAAATAAATAATAATATATAGTATAAATACAGTGCATCACAGAGTGCATCACTTTTCTCATATGTGTATTTTCACCTGGAGGCTCATGGTTGCTGCTCTGGTCCTGGATGGTTGGCTCAACAACACACGATGGTCCCTGGCTGCATTCAGGGTTAGGGTTAGCTAACTAACTAACTAACTAACCCTCTAACCCTAAATCTAACCCCTAACCCTAACTCTAACCCCTAACCCTAACGCTAACCCCTAACCCTAACTCTAACCCCTAACCCTAACGCTAACCCCTAACCCTAACGCTAACCCCTAACCCTAACGCTAACCCCTAACCCTAACGCTAACCCCTAACCCTAACGCTAAGCCCTAACCCTAACTCTAACCCCTAACCCTAATGCTAACCCCTAACCCCTAACCCTGACCCTCTCTGTAGCTGTCAGTGCTGTCAGTCTGACCTGCTCTGTCCCTGCTCTCACCTACTCACTTCTGTTTAATGAAAAAATCTTGAATGTCTCCTCTCCGTTTCATTGTCTGTCAAACATATCACAAAAAAGTTTATTTATTTAATTATCCTCAACTTCAATTTAAGTAGTTGAAAAGTAACTGAAACAAAAAAGTGGGTAACTAAACTTAACTGTCTGTCTGGTTTAGCTATAACGCAGACATGTGCACTATTAGCTGTTAATTAATGACAATAGCATTAATTAGCACATTTTCAATTTGAAGCACAAGTCTTCAGCTTCGGACTGTCCGAATCCAACAAGAATTTATAGTAGGAATACATGCCTAATTTCTTTCTCTTTATTCCTCAAACCACACAAACATTTTCCATGCAAATGGAGCTAAATAGATTTTAACAGTAGTTTGCACAGCTGTTAGCCAAACTTCATGAAATTCAAAACTAATATAGTCTTCTTACCGCATAGGTGCAAAGCTGCTCGTCTTCTCCTCCAGCATCGGCAAACGTTCCCAAGCTTCTTCAAATCCAAACCAAACGCAGGGAACCAATCAAAAGATCAAACTAGTTAGTTTTGGTGCATTCGTTGGTGCATTCGGTGCAGTCGTTCTCCGACAGTCGGAAAACGAAGTCGGAAAACGAAGTCGAAACGAAATCGGAGTTTCAATAATATAAATTTCCAATGAAAATTTGGGGGGGGCACACAGGGTGGCCAATCATTTCACAGGGGGGCCGCTGCCCCCCCGTGCCCCCACGGAAGATCCGCCTCTGTGTTCAGCCACGATTCCGTGAATGCCAGAACGGAGGCAGTTCTGTATTCATGCAGATGGTTGACACAGGCTTGCAGCTCGTCTAGCTTGTTGCGGAGAGACCGCACGTTAGCCAGAATGATGGACGGAGCGCTCGTTGTTTGTGTGTCTCCTGCTTGAGTCTGAAGAACACAGCAGCAGAGGTCACCTTTATTAATCTGAAGCTGCTTTTCTGTGGTGATGCCAGGATTCTGCAGGTCCTTGGAAGAACCTCCAGATGAGTTTGACGGAGACGCTGATCTGTTTTTCTCTAAACTGGTCTCCAGTGTCAGCTCATGTCAGAAATCCTCATCCATGGAAGCTGTGCTTGTGTTTACTGGGGAACCTTCAGGGAGACTGGACTGCTCTTCCCAGAGACTGAGATGTTGAAGTGGAGGAGAGCAGCAACCCAGAGTCTTCTACCTGATGAAACCACCAGGACACTGCAGAGCGTCTTCAAAGGGACAAAGAGACATGCTTGGTGCTGCTTGGAGCATTGAGCGCTGGTTTTGTTGTGTCTCAGGAGACTGAATATGCCTTTAGAGCACTGTGAAAAAACAGCCACCATCTAGTTTTGTCAGTTTGTGATCAGTTGTGGCATAATTCTGGTTCCTGCTAGAGTGGTCATGGTTACAGCCCTGAACAGCTGTGAACTCCTCCTGGTCATCGTTTAAAGAGAAATCAGTCTATCTGCTCAGGAAAGGTCCTGTTTGTTCAAAAACGTCATTTCTCTGCCTTTTATTTCCACCTTGATGGTGATCATATAAGTTCAACGGTATCACATGTCATGGCCTGGTCGCCATGGCAGCCCTGTGTGTCTGTCTAGTTGGCGTCTCTCCCTGTCTTTAGTGGTTCCTGTTTTACTTTGAAGGTCTGTCTTGTCTCTATTGTTTTCTGTTTTGCTTCCTTCCCCTCATTACCATGATTCCCTGCACCTGCCTCTCATTTGTCTCTCTGTGTATTTAAGTCCTGTCATTTTCCCCGTTTCTCTGTGGCTCCATTGTTGTGAGTATATGTTTGCAGTAGTGATGGTGAGATGAAGCCCCGTGAAGCAGTGTCACACATTGGCCAGATGGTTCAAGAAATGGTACATTTCTTGCTGCTTCATATGCACATGACACCACCTACTGGTCAGGTTTATAATCACAGCCAGCTGAATCTTAAGATGTGATGCATTGAAACTATGTATGAGTTATGACTCTTGCAAATGACAGTGAATAACAAAATGTGTATGACCAAATAATTGGTCTACATAAATGATCAAGTGCATAATAAAATATTGTCTGAAAGTAATCTCTGTTTAATGTTTCCCAAAGTAGTATCATAAGAACATGGAAGACACGCGTCAAAAGGGTCGACGAGCCGGGAGTCGAACCCACGAAAACTATGATACCTGTATGTGGGCTGCCTGCCCTAACCACAGCGCTACCAGAACAACAGAGTTCATGCTGGCAGAGAACAGGAAAAATTGTTTGTGGAACTACAGAGGGAGTACACTCGATATGCTTTGGACAATGACGACCATTAAAGGGGTTATTTTATGTATATTTATTCAGAAATAGCAATTTTTCTACAGTTTTTGGTTTTAACCGATTCCTTTTTTTTTTTCCAAATCTCTCCAGCCTTGGAGAACACCCTTTCACATGACACAGAGGATGCTGGGCTGCATAAAAATGTTTGTACCTTCATGTACAAACTATATACTGAACTACCACAAACTATATAAACGCTATCCAGATTCTAGTATCCAAGCTATCCAAACTCTATCCAAACTCTGAACTGACCGCAACTCGCCTACAAACACCCACATTTTGAATGGAGCCTGTGGCGTTTATAAAGCTGTCAAACCCCATTTCTTGAGACAAGAAATGAACCACTTCCCGAAGAAGTCACGTGGTACAGCCAGGCGGTGAAGCTTCGGACGTCATCACTTTTGGCTCCTCCCCAAATGAAGCGACTCTTGATACGCGCTTCACGGACACGCCCCCTCATTTCTCGATACGCGCTTCGGGGCTTCGCTTCACTCATAACATCACTAGTCTGCAGTCCTGCTTGTTTTCCTCTCGCGGTCTCCTTGGAGTATAAGCTAAGTTATGTTTTTGTATTTTTGACTTTTTGCAGTTTGGACTTTGTGTTTATGGATCTTGTGTTTTAGATCAGACCAGACTAGATCACACCAGATTAGACCATACCAGACCAAATTAGATCAGACTAGACCAGATCAGACCAGACTAGACTAGACCAGACCAAATTAGATCAGACCAGACTAGACTAAACCAGACCAAATTAGATCAGACTAGACTAGACCAGACCAAATTAGATCAGACCAGACTAGACTAAACCAGACCAAATTAGATCAGACCAGACTAGACTAAACCAGACCAAATTAGATCAGACTAGACTAGACCAGACCAAATTAGGTCAGGCTAGACTAGACCAGATCATACTAGACCAAACCAAATTGGTTCAGACCAAACTAGACTAGTCCAAATTAGACTAGACCAGACCAGACCAGACCAGACTAGACTAGACTAGACCAGACCAGACCAAATTAGATCAGACCAGATCAGACTAGACTAGATCAGAGCAGACCAGTCCAGACCAAACTAGACTAGACCAGACCAGACCAAATTAAATCAGACTTGACTAGACTAGATCAAACGAAATTGGTTCAGACCAGACTAGACAAGACCAAATTAGATCAGACCAGACTAGACTAGACTAGACTACACCAGACCAGACTACACCAGACCAGACTAGACTAGACCAGACCAAATTAGATCAGACCAAATTAGATTAGACCAGACTAGATCAGACCGAAATAGATCAGACCAGACTAGATCACACCAAATTAGACCATACCAGACCAAATTAGATCAGACTAGACCAGATCAGACAAGACTAGACTAGACCAGACCAAATTAGATCAGAACAGACTAGACCAGACCAGACCAGATCAGACTACACTAGATCAGAGCAGAGCAGTCCAGACCAAACTAGACTAGGCCAGATCATACCAGACCAAACCAAATTGGTTCAGACCAGACTAGACTAGACCAAATTAGATCAGACCTGACTAGACTAGACTAGACTAGACCAGACCAAATTAGATCAGACCAAATTAGATTAGACCAGACCGAAATAGATCAGACCAGACTAGATCACACCAGATTAGACCATACCAGACTAAATTAGATCAAACTAGACCAGATCAGACCAGACGAGACTAGACCAGACCAAATTAGATCAGACCAAACTAGACCAGACCAAATTAGATCAGAACAGACTAGACCAGACCAGATCAGACTAGACTAGATCAGAGCAGAGCAGTCCAGACCAAACTAGACTAGACCAGACCAAATTAGATCAGAACAGACTAGACCAGACCAGATCAGACTAGACTAGACCAGACCACATTAGATCAGACCAGACCAGATCAGACTAGAGTAGATCAGAGCAGAGCAGTCCAGACCAAACTAGACTAGACCAGACCAGACCAAATTAGATCAGACTAGACTAGACCAGATCATACCAGACCAAACCAAATTAGATCGGACTAGACCAGACAAGACCAAATTAGATCAGACCAGACCTGGCCAGACCAGAACCAAATGTTATTCATAAAGGACCCAATCATGACATCTGTTCCACCTCAACAGACCGAGCTGAGAGAGCGGGAACAGAGTCGTCCAGCAGCTGTAAAGTGAATGATTCTAGTTCCAGTCTGGAACTGGAAGGAGAAAAAGATCATCTGAAGGCTTCCGAGATGTCCTCATATCAGTGGATGACACTAGTCCAGACTTCCATGGACCTGTTCTCCTGGTGGAACAGACAGGAAGATCAGGGGAACCAGAGCTGTACTGCAAACCTCCAGTGAGGATCCAACCCCCTGGTGAGTCCCACCCAGATCCAGATCCAAATACAGATGAGGACTGCAGTCACTGACCCTTCGTTTGAATGTCTGGAGCATTTAATTGCTCATCATCTTGTGTCCATAGTTGGGATGGAGCTGCATGATTTAGGTCACAGTTTCATCCAGGTTGCTGTCGTCCACTGGAGACAGTGGACTCTGATAATCACAAACATACAGTTAACATCAGTAGATCATCAGAGCTCCCTTTATACTCAGAGCCTTGATCTGAAATCCATCAGCGTGAAGGAACTTGAACTTTTCTGCAGGGAGGTGAAGTTCCTACGGATTCAGACGGAGCTGATCATCTCCTCTGTCTCCAGGGTTCCTGTTCAATTACACGTCTTGTTGGACTTGGATTTTAATTATTGTGCATTTTTGTTGATTTATTTTAATAATCACGGCTGTCCATATAAAAACAGGTCCAGGTAGACCTCCAGATAAGATGATATGAAAACAATGTTCAGGAGATGTTCAGAAGACAGTGACTCTACTCAAACGTCAGTATTCAGACTAACCTTCTGCAGATTTAACTCTTTAAAGACACTGTGCAGATGTTTGACAGAAGATTCCCCCTGATTCCAGTTTCTGAAGATCTTATCAGATTATCAGTTAAACCACAGAGACTGGGGATGAGCCTGGTTGGTACTCACCATCCGTCTGGAGGCTGTAGAAGCCTCTCCTACTCAGAGACATGTTGAACAGAGGGTTGAAGCTGCTCTGGGAGCTCGTTGTCCTGTCCACAGAGGTCTCCATCTGCTCCAGTGTCCCTCCTCTTCCTCCTCCAGCTGCCTTTAAAGATCTAAAGGTATAATCCTCCACCAGCACCAGAACCCGAGAGGAACTCCACCTGCAGAAGGAGGTTCTGACCAGCGGTGCTGCTCCTTCCAGCAGTGATGGACTGATGCTTGGAGCAGAAGTGGAAGGAGGATCTTCAGAACAGGAACGGAAGTTATCATGAGATAGGAAATAGGAACAATGGAGTCATTCAATAATTATCTGATATAAAACCATCGTGTTTGTGAAGGTCAGAGGGGAAACGCCTGTTTACCTCAGGATGTTGGGAGCAGGATGTTCATTCAGGAGAATAGAGGCCTGGAGAGGGCTGGTGTGTTGGAAAGGCCTCAGGAAGTCTCTGAACGTTCAGTCATGGAGGCAAACAGAGGTGGAGGAGCTGCAGCAGACGTTTGAGAAGAAGGGAGGGAGAGGAAGAAGAGGAGGGGAGGAGGGGGAGGAAGAGGAGGAGGAGGAGGAGGAGGAGGAGGGAGAGGAGGATAAGGGGGGGGAGGAGGAGGGGAGAGGGAGGAAGAGGAGGAAGGAGGAGGAGGAGAGGAGGTCTTTTTCTTCCTTTCTTCTTCCTCTTTTTCTTCTTTTTTCTCCTTTTCTCTTCCTTTTCGGATTAGGCTTCTTCCTCTTCTTTCCTTTCCTCTTCTTCCTCTTTCTCTTCTTCTTCTTTTTGGGCTCTTCCTTCTTCTTTCTTTTTGGGGAGGAGGGATAAGTTTAACAGCTTGGCTATTGAAGCTGTTCAGGATCCATCATGCCAGACAGCAGGAAGAGACCAGGCCATGACAGGACTGGTGAGACCTGAAGACCTCTGTCCTGGTCCTGGAGGGTCCATCCATCCATCAGGGGTGTTTGGTCTCTGCCCTGGTCCTGGAGGGTCCATCCATCCATCAGGGGTGTTTGGTCTCTGTCCTGGTCCTGGAGGGTCCATCCATCCATCAGGGGTGTTTGGTCTCTGTCCTGGTCCTGGAGGGTCCATCCATCCATCCATCAGGGGTGTTTGGTCTCTGTCCTGGTCCTGGAGGGTCCATCCATCCATCCATCAGGGGTGTTTGGTCTCTGTCCTGGTCCTGGAGGGTCCATCCATCCATCAGGGGTGTTTGGTCTCTGTCCTGGTCCTGGAGGGTCCATCCATCCATCAGGGGTGTTTGGTCTCTGTCCTGGTCCTGGAGGGTCCATCCATCCATCAGGGGTGTTTGGTCTCTGCCCTGGTCCTGGAGGGTCCATCCATCCATCAGGGGTGTTTGGTCTCTGCCCTGGTCCTGGAGGGTCCATCCATCAATCAGGGGTGTTTGGTCTCTGTCCTGGTCCTGGAGGGTCCATCCATCCATCAGGGGTGTTTGGTCTCTGTCCTGGTCCTGGAGGGTCCATCCATCCATCAGGGGTGTTTGGTCTCTCCTGTCCTGGAGGTCCCATCCATCCATCAGGGGGGTGTTTGGTCTCTGCCCTGGTCCTGGAGGGTCCATCCATCATCATCAGGGGTGTTTGGTCTCTGCCCTGGTCCTGGAGGGTCCATCCATCCATCAGGGGTGTTTGGTCTCTGTCCTGGTCCTGGAGGGTCCATCCATCCATCAGGGGTGTTTGGTCTCTGTCCTGGTCCTGGAGGGTCCATCCATCCATCAGGGGTGTTTGGTCTCTGTCCTGGTCCTGGAGGGTCCATCCATCCATCAGGGGTGTTTGGTCTCTGTCCTGGTCCTGGAGGGTCCATCCATCCATCAGGGGTGTTTGGTCTCTGTCCTGGTCCTGGAGGGTCCATCCATCCATCCATCAGGGGTGTTTGGTCTCTGTCCTGGTCCTGGAGGGTCCATCCATCCATCAGGGGTGTTTGGTCTCTGTCCTGGTCCTGGAGGGTCCATCCATCCATCAGGGGTGTTTGGTCTCTGTCCTGGTCCTGGAGGGTCCATCCATCCATCAGGGGTGTTTGGTCTCTGTCCTGGTCCTGGAGGGTCCATCCATCCATCAGGGGTGTTTGGTCTCTGCCCTGGTCCTGGAGGGTCCATCCATTCATCAGGGGTGTTTGGTCTCTGTCCTGGTCCTGGAGGGTCCATCCATCCATCAGGGGTGTTTGGTCTCTGCCCTGGTCCTGGAGGGTCCATCCATCCATCAGGGGTGTTTGGTCTCTGTCCTGGTCCTGGAGGGTCCTTCCATCCATCAGGGGTGTTTGGTCTCTGCCCTGGTCCTGGAGGGTCCATCCATCCATCAGGGGTGTTTGGTCTCTGTCCTGGTCCTGGAGGGTCCATCCATTCATCAGGGAGGGACTGTTTTTATTCTGTAAACCACTTTTTGCTGCATTTTAATTGTACTGAAAATGCTGTTTAAGTATGCGAGTGCGATCGAGGGCTACTCTGAGTCATTTTGGGATCCTCATTGGCAGACCACTGCTGATGGGAGTGACCGCATCAGATGAGTGTCTCCTTCCATCATCTGAATTGTGTGAGAATTCTGTGTTGTCGTATTGCAAGGAGTTGCACTCTGTACTGACACAGATTAACTCACAGGTGAAGGTGCCCAGCCTGTACCAGCCAGTGGACCCCTGCACAGGATACAGCCAGGAGAGTGGGTCCTGGTACGAGACCTGCTTCAGGCACTAGAGGAATGAAGTGGTGGAACGGTCTGTTTCAGGTTCTGCTGACGACCCACACTGCTGTTAACATAGCGGAGTGGGGGACCTGGACTCACACCAGCCACTGCAAGAGGGTTTCTGATCCGGCTTCTGGCTCCCTGGATCCCCAGGCTGTTCCTGGGTCTCTCAGGCATCTGGAGCCTGTTTGTACCTCTGAGTACACGTACACACACGCATGCGCATGCACATGCACATGCACATGCACATACACATACATACACACACCTAAGCTTGGACAGGAAGGAGAGTTACTAGAAAATAAAAAAGAGAAAAAGAGAGACTGATGTTTTTCCAATCAGAGACTGTTACGTCACATATTCATCATCCCACACTGCTGATCGAGAAGAAGTTGGATCCTCCAGTCCTTCCACGATGTGGGGGAGCAGGTGGTCCAGGGGGGTTGAATGTAATATGGGTGTTGGTTAATTTATGTTTATTTATTTATGTTTTATGTTATAATTTTCCTGTGTTTTTGGTTTCATACTCATGTGCCAGGAACATGTGCGTCAGCCATGGTCTGCTCGAGACGAGTCCATTCCTGATTATTCTGGGATTTGATTTATAATACGAAATTCAAATGTTGCAGGTCAGCTTCAGGATCAGAGAGTTTTGCATCTTTGTTTACAGCAAGTCCTTCATAAAATCCAACACTTTATGAAGCTACAGTTGTTTTTTCTCGTTCGTGTTCTCCTCGTGGGCAGTTTCTTTGGAAAAGGGTTTGTGGTCTCACTAGGAATGCCATGTGCGGAGTTCGACGTCGAGACGATAGTGAGGGGTGTCTTCATCAGGAGAGGGTCCCTTACTTGTCATCTTTAAATATCTCTGAGCTTCTCACTTAGGTTAATAATTTGGTTGTTACTGATAATCCTCAGGTTTATCAAAACTTCTTCCAATGTGGGTATTTGTGATTTGTTGACTCATCATCACATTAAATCATTATGTTAATTATTCCTGTTATCTGTTTCCAAGCGTGAGGTCTGGTCTCATGTTAATTGCGTCTCAGTGGGGCGAAGTTCTTAGGGGTTTAGTCTCTCAGAGGGGTACTTTAAATTTGGCCGACGAGGTCAACAGTCTGGCGTTTGATTGAACCGTACATCCTTAGGCTCAGATGGGGTTGGGATATCACAGAGCCCTGGGGGTTTGATCTGTGGACATGGCTGACCTCAGGCTCCTGTTACTCAGTGTTTTTTGAAAGTATTTACTCCATTCCTGTTTGTTTTGGTTCTGTTTTTTTATTTTCATGTGTGATTCCATGTTTACGCCACATGATGCTAAAAGCAATGACAACATCTTTCTTGCGTGATCAGAGGTCTGATTAATTCCCCGACATCAACTGGGGGGTGCACCTGCGGGTGCTTCTGAGAATTGAATGTTCTTTGCTTAGATAGTCTTGTGGCCTTTTTTCCCACTGGGTTTTTGGCCTAGTCTAGAGTAGATAGTCTCTAGAGGGTCTTTTGCCGTTCCCCTTTTTTTTGGAATCTGACAATCTAAATTGGACTAAAATTCAAAATTCAAACTCTAAATTTAATCACTTTAATTATTTTAACCAATCAATCAACTGATTCCAATCTGAGCTGCAAACTCTTGAAACATAGCTGGGGACGGGTGTTTGGCCACTAGAGGGATCACATTCAATAGAGTAGACTGTGCTTCATTATTCCCTGTTTAGCTCGCAGTTGTGGGCGGTGCCCTTTGGGCGGGAACAGCGTGCTCTACTGCTGTGATCTAGATAAGCTTTTCATATATGCAAAGAAAATGAGGTGCAAAAACAAAAGTAGGGATTGTAATGTTAAAAATTGCATTTTGGGCTAAAGTGCTGTGTCATGAGTCCATGACTTCTGGTCTCGATTCCTGCGTGTTCGAAGGCCACAGTTTTGTTATCGTTCAGGCTCCAACAAGTCTGATAAGTTTTGACGTGTAGACATCTATAGAACTTATCCAAGGTCCTGATGTTTTCATGTAATGTTTAAAGGCAACTGTTTCCTACTGAGACTTTGTCATTCCGAACCATCCAGCATTCTGTAATGACCTCTCTGAATTTGCATGCAGACTTGGAGAATAAAACTCCGTTTTGCACCTCAGTCGTATTACAGCCTATTGTTTAACAACCGAATTGACTGCATCACCAGAACACAATTAGGGCCTGATTTACTAAAGGTTTGCGTGCGTAAAAACGTGTGCAAACTTGACATCACCCGCAAACCAATGTGCAAGCTGATCTACTAACAGCGTGCAAAGAGGACTGCGCCTCTCAAATGAGCAAAATAGCACACGCTGTTCATTTAGTACTTTTGCCCTGATAAATAATCAATATGGGGCGTACCCGCCAGAAAGCGCTAAATACTGGGAGGGGAAAATGCAAATAGGTTCATTTACCACACGCAATGAGATTTACCAACCCTGAAAGTAATTGCGGGGATTGTGATTGCATCTGTATTTAGTACGTTCGAAAGGAAGGTGCTAATCTGCCCAGCATTACGCACCGATGGCTGCTGTTATTGTGGCAAGGAGGCGACATCACCAAAATCAAAGAATACGCAGAGAGAGTCTTTCGGACTCGTGTAAATTTGTTTGGAATGAATGAAAACCAGATAGTTGAAACATATCGACTATCTAGCGATTCCATCTTGGAGCTGTTGAATGAGTTAAGGGCTGATTGGAGCCGGTCACAAGCACATGCAAAAGGAGAAATATTTTATTTGAATGTTAAATCGAGTATTATTCAGCAAAAGGTTGCCACAGGAGGCACATTCATTTTTTTTATTTGTGATAATAAATAAATCACGTGTTTTCATGGAGAAAAAAGTGTTTCTTATTGTGCGCCTACCTTGTTCTGCAGTTGGCTCTAGCGTGTCATACCCAGTATCCCAGTTATCTGCTCCTCCAGAAGGTGAGCTCCACCTGCTGCTCAATGCTGGTTAGAGGCATCTCATCCGCAGGCCCTCCACCTGTCTTGTTTGCCGAAGTTTTATTAAAGGCCACTTTTTCTTTAGTTCTTCGCCTTATATCTTGCCACCTTCTTTTAACCTCATCTGCCGTTCTTTTTGTCTTACCAACTGCATTTATTCTATCGCAGATTTTCTCCCATATTGTGTTTCTTTTGGTAATGTTTAAATTTCTTTGCTTTAGTTCATGAATGTGTTTATTTGCCTCTTCCACTAATATCTCCAACTCCAACTCGTCAAATTTCATTTTGCGCTTGCGTCTATCCTGCTTTCCATCCAAACTCTCCATGGCGCAAACCGTAAGACACGCAACACCTCATTTAAATACTGCGGTTTGCACCTGTTATCATTTGCGCGAGCATTCTTAGTTGATCACCCGCAAAACACACAACAACAGCACGTGCAAACTTTTTCAGTGCACACGCAATTTAGTACTCTTTATTTAGGATCTTAGTAAATCAGGCCCTTAGAGTACAATTTGAGTGTATGCTTATGATTAAGATATGCCCAAATTTAAACACAACAATACGGGAGGCTGCGTTATCTGCAGCGGGAGGAGGGTCATCTTCAGGCGGATCATCTGCAGGGTGCAGACCTTCAATAACTTCTCCCGGAGGTGGAGCATCTCCGGTGGCAGGCTGTAGTTCAGGGTTTGGCCGGTCTGACGGAATGGATGGTGCAAACGCTTCATCCGGGAAAATGTCACGATTGTCTGGGAAAATCCCAGTGGGCCTAAACCCAGAAGTCACGTTTTATGGTCACTGTTGTCACAAAGGCTTGACTCACAAGTCCTGCAACCTGGTAGATGGTGACTGTTTTGCCAGGATTTGATCGCATCCACCCATCGAGAGCTCAGCTGTATTGGCCTTTGAATGGACCGTACACGGCCACATCCAGAGGCTGCATGTGATGGGATATGTGAGGTGGGACAATACCATTGCTCCTGGCGAGTTCTAATGTGAGCTTTAAGATTGTCCATGATTAGAAGCATGGGGGGGGGGGTCAGGGGAACAGTAAGTGTGGTTTATCAGGTGACCAAGGAACTCGGCCCAGGTATCTTCACTCATCCATCCTGTTCTGGTGGAGGTACCCTTTGCTCCTGGAGGTGCATTGAACATTAAGCAGTCTTTAAACTTTACTCTGGGAAAGACAAACATTGGAATCAATGGCATGTTCAGTCTGTAGGCTGCTGCTGATGCCCTCAATGACTAGCTAGTTATTATGTTATTACAAGGCCCCTGTCAAAGTACTGCCTCCAGGGCGGGAACCCCGGGTCCCCGAGCGAGCCGATAGGATTTCACACTACCATCCTCAGCCTCGCTTGCTAAGAGGTCCCACCAGCCACCGTAGAACCAGGCCGGAGGCTGGCTGAGGACCAGGCTGGAGGCTGCTGCTGCTGCTTCTACTGCAATAAAGGTTCAGTAGCAGCAGCAGCCTCCAGATGTTCTCAATAACTCAATAACTGGTTTTTATATTATTACCAGCTCCACATGTCAGCCTTGTGTGTGCGTTTATCTCACCTGGTGAGGCCTTTGTACCGTATGGAGACCTGTTTCATCCACATTAAAAATCATGTGTGGGGGAATTTATGCCTGTTAAAGATAAGTAGAAAGGGAATCCAAACTACTTAATTTTAGAGAATAAAACCAGAATAAAACACATGCATTGGAAGAATCAATTCTCCCACCATGACTACTGCCAGATTATCATAGAACTCCCCAACAGTCATTCTATTGAAGGCATTGGCCCTTCAAAGGGATGTTGCTTCTGGAGTTCGGACAGAAAGATGGTGACATGCTAGGAAGCTGCTGAACCATTCTTGACCTGTAGACAATCCATTGTCTACAGGTCTACAAAATGCCAGTGTGCAGCACTTAGCTGGAGAGAGGCCATAGGACTGTTCAGTGAATTCTTTCAGGTGTTTGGAAAGTTCTTCCTCCATCTCATCAGTGAAAATTCTCTTTGCCTGGGCCACCAAACCCCAGGCCACAGTGAGAATGTCCCCCTGCTGCTTTTTTCTTATAAATCTGAGGAGACTTGACTTGTCAATATTTCGATCCCTTGAAACACACCTTAAGGACCTCTTTTTCTCCTTGACCTTAGTGGCTGCCCTTTCCATCTGTTCAATGGAGGTTCGGCCCCAGGTTGTCTTCCTGTTGGATTTCCTTGGCATGATGGCTTTTTCATACTGTTTAAGACACAAAAAAACAAAGCTTATTTGGTCTTACTTTGCCTCCAGGGGTAAAGTGAAGCAGTGTCTTACTTTGCCCCATGGCATTTGTCTCACTTTAACCCTCCACCACTTTTTTATTAAAACAACTTCCCTGCAGAATTCAGGCTAATCTTTAGCTAACAGCACCGCATAATTTTAAAAGGCGATAGTTCAACAATATACAGGATATGAGTTTGTCCGCTTGAATCAATTACTTTTAGCACCACAGTTGATTATGGTGAAAAACAAAAAATGTACTTTTACATCCTAAAATGTATTTTTGTACAAAACACAGCTTACCACAGCAGAACGGAGACACGCTCTTCATGGCCAAGGTGAAATGGACGGGCCTTGAAAATCACAGCAGGGTGGAAGATGCTGGCAGGTAAAGAGACATGGAACAACCAGGTAGCAGGAACATCTGCAGCAGTATGGACTGGAGGTCCCAGGGTCAAGATGGAGACACCTCCAAAGGTGATTGGGAATGAGCAGGTCAAGATCTTATTGGACCTCCAGATCCAGACTGATAAACTGGTGATGGCTGATCAGCCTGATTTAGTGGCAGAGGATGAACATCAGAAGACAGCAGTCATGGTGGATGTGGACATCCCAAGAGATGGAAACATGAGGAAGAAAGGAAGCTGGAGAAATACCAAGGACTGAAGGAAGAGCTGGAGAAGATGTGGAGTATGAAGACAGCAGTGGTGCTAATAGTGATCAGGTCACTGGGAGCTGAAACCCCCAAACTGGATTGAAGGATCCAGCAGATACCAGGAACAACATCTGAGATCTCTGTCCAGAAGAGGGAAAACTGGGACCAGTTGAGATCCTGGAGAACCTTCAGACTCCCAGACCTCTGGTGGAGGACCAGAACTGGAAGGAGACGACACCATCCATGTGGGAAAGAGGAAGAAGAAATATACAGATGCATCTCACATACATGTGAAAAGAGACTTCTCCTTTTTCTCCTGACAATGTTTATTGACAAAATACTTTTGATTAGAAGAGGAAATCAGTTGTATTGAACAAGTTCTCTAAAAGCAGTCGTCTGATAAACACCTGTTCAACAGCAGAGTTGCAGCTCAAAGAACATCAGTCTGCATCCACACAAGAGACGGATTCAGTCTTTGGCAGGATGAAACCAGAACCACCTGCCAGAGGTTCTCCAGCAGGTGAGAGTGGTTGTTGAAATGATCTTTTCTTCATTCAGGTTCCAGCAGCTCAAAGTGGATCATCCATCCAGCTGTTACTGTCTTTCTGCTGCTGCTGAGTTTGTCCCTGCTGGTTGGACTCATCGTCCTTGGTGTCCACTGTGAGTTTGCTTTTCCTGACTTTCACTGTTACCAGGCTGAATATGAGCAGAATTAAACATTATTGAGAGGAACATGTTCCACCTGCATCGACATCATTAATGTGGACAGAAAAGTCTAAATGTTTGGAGCTGATAAGAGTCTGGACCAGGACAGAAGACCTGCTATCTGGGCCTGACTCCTGATTCTTTCTGCTTCATTCCTTTCTTGAGATTTTGCTGCAGTCATCAAAGGAGCAGAAATCAAAGCTGTGTCTGATCATTCAGAGTTCATCTCCTCAAAGTGAAGCTGCTGTATTTTCTAAAGGTTATTGGTGGAAAAGTTCTTGTTGGATTGTAAAGTAACTGGAACTGTCATTAGCTCATGTTTAGGAGTCTCTACAAGGTTTCCTTTAATTACTGCTGCTGGATTCATCTAGAAATGCTCTATTATTGCTTTCTTCTGGCCACATATTTATTGTTAGCAGGTTTCTGCAGGATACTGAGATGGACGCTGAACTTCAGCCAAAGTCCTGTTGTAATGTAGGTTGTTTAGTGGTGGATGGTGGGGTGGACCCAAAGAACGGCATGAGAGGAGTGTGGTTCCAAACAAAAATGTATTCATTAACTCTAAAAGAAAAAAAAATAAATAAAACTCCAAAAACACCAAAAAAAACCTCTCAAAACTCAAAAACAAGGTGAATCCAAATGAGGGGAGACGACACGGGAGGAACAGGGAACAACAAAGCCAGGATCAGACAGGGAAAACCCAAAAGAAGTCATGGGGTGGTGGTGGACGAGGAAAACAGTACAATCCAGGAACAGAACAGGGGCAGACAAGACTTAGCAAAGGTTTAAACTAGGGCTGTCAAAGTTAACACGTTAACGCTTGATTAACGCAAAATAATTTTAACGCAACCAATTTTTTTAACGCGCGATTAACGCGAGCCTTAGCCTGGCCGTTGATGTACAATAGTAGAGAGGAGAGTAGGTGTTGCCTCCAGGCTTCATGAGCTTCGGGCTCCCCCGTAGTTTGTCAAAACAGGAAGCCATGCACTGACATCGACGGCCATGCCGCAGACAGACAGACGTAAACAAACCTCCGTGAGCAGTAGCTGGGATAAAAAATGGATACAAAAGATACTGTTTTGAATGGTAAGTTCAGCTTCAAAACCTTGCCTGATGGCTAACTCCAAAAGACTAATGTCATTTGTGTTTACTGTCGATGTGAATTTAGTTACCACCGGAGTCCGACTACTCAAATATCACTTGTCGGCTAATCAGAGCGCTGATGCAGAGAGCCCCCCCGTTTGAAGCAAACCACGAAAATATTTTGTATGAAGAACAGAGAGAAAATATTGAGTATATATATATATAATATATAATGGATTTGGCATTGTAGCAATAAATAAACATGCATTTGTTTTGCATCTGATTAATTATTTTGAGAAATTGACAGCCCTAGTTTAAACATGTCCTGTCGCGATAGATGAACTCAAGTTTTAGCTTAAGTTTTCTGACCAGGTTCGCTATATAAGATTCAAAAGAAAGCCGTTCATCAATCAAAACACCCAGGTACTTGTAGCAGTAAACTAGCTCAATCATGTTTCCCTATCGGGAGAACACACTCGGAGGGCGATCAGGTATCTTCCTGCCATTTAAAAAGATCATGAATTTGGTTTTGGACATGTTAGGAACAAGTTTCAAGTCTACAAGCTGATGTTCCACTAGGCTAAAGGAAATCTGTAAATAGCTAAGGGCCTCAGCAATGGTGGAGCCACAACAATTAATGACAGCATCATCACCATAGAAATGACATGTAGTATCTGGAACATCCATATACGAAAGAAATTCCAGGTTACGGAGGCAAAAAATTTCAAAATATGCGCTGCTACTCGCAGCTTCCAGAGTTTACACAAACATAAACATACTTGTTGGCTCCTTTATCTCGGTTTGAAAGCGGTGCGTCTGAGCTGCTCTACCAATGGCTATCACTCAGCAACTTCCTGGCATCCCATTGGCTAGGAGGGCCCCTTGTCTGTATGAGCGTAACCCAGCAACCCAGGTGAACGAACAATTTTTATTCTTTAATGTACTTTATTCTTTGTTCTTTATTTTTTACATTAGTGTAGTTGTGCAATAATCTAATTCTAACATGTATTTCTTACACGTTTGTATGTCATTTCATGTATCATCTATAATTTATAAAAAATTATGTCCAACTTTTGGGCGCCTTGGATCAGATTATCCACTTATAGGGTAAAATGCATTTCTAATTACGAAATTTTCCATTTACGAAACGACTTTCAAAACAATTTAATTTCGTAAGTTGAGGTACCACTGTACATTGCATTTTGTCTTCACTAACCAACCAAGTGCTTGATTTGATGACCCATATCCAAATAGGGTTGTTTCAAGAAGGAATGATCCACAGTGTCAAAGGCCTTAGAGGTAAACAAAAAAGGCTGAGCAGAATCACTTTTTGATTTACAGAGTTACAAACTCCATAAAGTTTGTAACTTTTACGGAGGATGCAATGTGTTTGTAGTGTCTGATCATTTTCTTAGAGTCAAAGAGTTCAGAGACACTTAGAATAGGTTAACTCCTTTTTTGGTCTTAAGAATTTGGGACGATGTTGGTGTGTGAAACTGTACGTGTGCTGTCAGTAGATTGTATAGAATAGAGATGTACTGCTAGTCTACACATAAACCTGTCAAAGGATGTTTAAACAGATTACATCTGTAAGAGGCAGATCAATCCTGATCATCTATAAAAAGCCGAATTGTTCTTTGTTGGAGGATTTTTTCCACTATTGGCTCAGGAAGATCCTAAACTGCTGCAGAAGTCTGTCATGTGCCTTCTCTTATTTGTAATAAACGTTTTTATGCATTTAAAAGTTGGCCTCGGTGCAGCCTTTTTTGATCCTTCTACACACTTATCAGCACGGTGGCCAAGGGAAAGAGAAAGGAACCTCAACAACACATTTCATATTGTGTTGTTTCCTGAAACCGGATTGATATGGGGAGAGAATATTGTTAGCTTGGAGAAAGTCGACTGATCATTTATCAACTTCTCAAAGACCTTTGACAAGATACACAACTTAGAGATTGGTTGGTAGTCATTTAAACAGGTAGGCTCTACTTTTAAAAGAAGAAGAACAATAGCATTGGTTAAAAGAATCAATGCAAAAAAGTGATGGTGCCTGCAGAATTGGATAGCCAAATAAAGCAACCGTTTGAGGGTTCTGAACTATGGAATCGGTGTACACATTCACTGGTTTGAACACCAGAGCCAGTAAAGTTACAGAGTTACAGCAGCAGCAAGCAAGAGCAGGGATAAACACATTGTCTCGATAAAGATTTCATAGCATAAGGAAAGAAGAAGGATGGATGCCTGATGCCTGGTAGCCTGGCAGAGGTTAGCTGGTGCTGAAGTGGAGGTGGTAGTCTGATGGTGGTTATCTTAGAAGAGTTGGAGGCTGGTAGTCTGATGGAGGTTAGCTTAGAAGAGTTGGAGACTGGTAGTCTGATAGATGTTAGCTTAGAGGAGTTGGAGACTGGTAGTCTGATGGTGGTTATCTTAGAAGAGTTGGAGACTGGTAGTCTGATAGATGTTAGCTTAGAGGAGTTGGAGACTGGTAGTCTGATGGTGGTTATCTTCGAAGAGTTGGAGGCTGGTAGTCTGGTGGAGGTTATCGTAGAAGAGTTGGAGGCTGGTAGTCTGATAGATGTTAGCTTCGAAGAGTTGGAGGCTGGTAGTCTGATGGTGGTTATCTTAGAAGAGTTGGAGGCTGGAAGTCTAATAGATGTTAGCCTAGAAGAGTTGGAGGCTGGTAGTCTGATGGTGGTTATCTTAGAAGAGTTGGAGGCTGGAAGTCTAATAGATGTTAGCCTAGAAGAGTTGGAGGCTGGTAGTCTGATGGAGGTTAGCTTAGAAGAGTTGGAGGCTGGTAGTCTGACGAAGGTTAGCTCAGAAGAGTTGGAGGCTGGTAGTCTGATGGAGGTTAGCTTAGAAGAGTTGGAGACTGGTAGCCTGATGGAGGTTAGCTTAGAAGAGTTGGAGACTGGTAGTCTGATAGATGTTAGCTTAGAGGAGTTGGAGACTGGTAGTCTGATGGTGGTTATCTTAGAAGAGTTGGAGGCTGGTAGTCTGGTGGAGGTTATCGTAGAAGAGTTGGAGGCTGGTAGTCTGATGGTGGTTATCTTAGAAGAGTTGGAGGCTGGAAGTCTAATAGATGTTAGCCTAGAAGAGTTGGAGGCTGGTAGTCTGATGGTGGTTATCTTAGAAGAGTTGGAGGCTGGAAGTCTAATAGATGTTAGCCTAGAAGAGTTGGAGGCTGGTAGTCTGATGGAGGTTAGCTCAGAAGAGTTGGAGGCTGGTAGTCTGATGGAGGTTAGCTTAGAAGAGTTGGAGGCTGGTAGTCTGACGGCGGTTAGCTTAGAAGAGTTGGAGGCTGGTAGTCTGATAGATGTTAGTTTAGAAGGGTTGGAGGCTGGTAGTCTGGTAGAGGTTAGTTTAGAAGAGTTGGAGGCTGGTAGTCTGATAGATGTTAGTTTAGAAGAGTTGGAGGCTGGTAGTCTGGTAGAGGTTAGTTTAGAAGAGTTGGAGGCTGGTAGTCTGATAGATGTTAGCTTAGAAGAGTTGGAGGCTGGTAGTCTGATAGATGTTAGCTTAGAAGAGTTGGAGGCTGGTAGTCTGATAGATGTTAGCTTAGAAGAGTTGGAGGCTGGTAGTCTGATAGATGTTAGCTTAGAAGAGTTGGAGGCTGGTAGTTCGACAGAGGTTAGCTGGTGCTGAAGTGGAGGTGGTAGTCTGATGGTGGTTATCTTAGAAGAGTTGGAGGCTGGTAGTCTGATGGAGGTTAGCTTAGAAGAGTTGGAGGCTGGTAGTCTGACGAAGGTTAGCTCAGAAGAGTTGGAGGCTGGTAGTCTGATGGAGGTTAGCTTAGAAAAGTTGGAGGCTGGTAGTCTGACGGCTGTTAGCTTAGAAGAGTTGGAGGCTGGTAGTCTGATAGATGTTAGTTTAGAAGAGTTGGAGGCTGGTAGTCTGGTTTAGAAGAGTTTAGAAGAGTTGGAGGCTGGTAGTCTGATAGATGTTAGCTTAGAAGAGTTGGAGGCTGGTAGTCTGATGGAGGTTAGCTTAGAAGAGTTGGAGGCTGGTAGTCTGACGAAGGTTAGCTCAGAAGAGTTGGAGGCTGGTAGTCTGATGGAGGTTAGCTTAGAAGAGTTGGAGGCTGGTAGTCTGACGGCGGTTAGCTTAGAAGAGTTGGAGGCTGGTAGTCTGATAGATGTTAGTTTAGAAGAGTTGGAGGCTGGTAGTCTGGTAGAGGTTAGTTTAGAAGAGTTGGAGGCTGGTAGTCTGGTAGATGTTAGTTTAGAAGAGTTGGAGGCTGGTAGTCTGGTAGATGTTAGTTTAGAAGAGTTGGAGGCTGGTAGTCTGGTAGAGGTTAGTTTAGAAGAGTTGGAGGCTGGTAGTCTGATAGATGTTAGTTTAGAAGAGTTGGAGGCTGGTAGTCTGATAGATGTTAGCTTAGAAGAGTTGGAGGCTGGTAGTCTGATAGATGTTAGTTTAGAGTTTGGAGGCTGGTAGTCTGATAGATGTTAGTTTAGAAGAGTTGGAGGCTGGTAGTCTGGTAGAGGTTAGTTTAGAAGAGTTGGAGGCTGGTAGTCTGATAGATGTTAGCTTAGAAGAGTTGGAGGCTGGTAGTCTGATAGATGTTAGCTTAGAAGAGTTGGAGGCTGGTAGTCTGATAGATGTTAGCTTAGAAGAGTTGGAGGCTGGTAGTCTGACAGAGGTTAGCTTAGAAGAGTTGGAGGCTGGTAATCTGATAGATGTTAGTTTGGAAGAGTTGGAGGCTGGTAGTCTGACGGAGGTTAGCTTAGAAGAGTTGGAGGCTGGTAGTCTGACGGAGGTTAGCTCAGAAGAGTTGGAGGCTGGTAGTCTGATGGAGGTTAGCTTCGAAGAGTTGGAGGCTGGTAGTTTGATAGAGGTTAGCTTAGAAGAGTTGGAGGCTGGTAGTCTCTGATAGAGGTAAGCTTTGAAGAGTTGGAGGCTGGTAGTCTGATAGATGTTATCTTAGAAGAGTTGGAGGCTGGTAGTCTGATAGATGTTAGCTTAGAACAGTTGGAGGCTGGTACTCTGACAGAGGTTAGCTTAGAAATCTTGGAGGCTGGTAGCCTGATGGAGGTTAGCTTAGAAGAGTTGGAGGCTGGTAGTCTGATAGATGTTAGCTTAGAAGAGTTGGAGGCTGGTTAGGGTTGCCACCTGTCCCGTAAATACGGAATTGTCCTTTATTTGTGAAAAAAATGTTGCGTCCCGTATTGAACTAATACGGGACGTGATTTGTCCTGTATTTTCATTAACGCCCCATACAGACGTCTGTCACACACACATCAACACTAAATTTAACAATAAATTTAACAAAATAAAACACAGGAAACATTAAAGCCGGCAAAATCTTTGTGGCGGGACAACAGGACCTGCTGCGCTCTGTGCCCATACCTTGATTTGTGTGTGCCAGTCATCTTGTCACTCTCAGTGCCTGGCCCCGCCCCACGCTGTCACGGTTGCCTAGTTACCACAGACGTCAGTGCTGCGCTGCTACCCGCGCATTTTAAAAATGTCTAGCCCACTACAAATCTGCAAATACTATGAAGAATTAACAATTGTTTTACAGAAAAATAACCATGTCTTCCAGCCTCTGAACCAGCTAGACTCTCTCTCTCGTCACGGTCATCTTCTAAATTTAATAGTTTAATAGCATAGCGTTAATGTTATAGCATGTTTTACAAAGAAGCACATAGGCAGCGGGATAGCTACTAACCAGAGTTACCAGAGGTGATCTTAGCTTGGCTACTGCTGCTGGGTTGAGATCCATCAGTCCGAAGCGTCAAAAACACGACACTCGTTATCGCATGTTATGTGTACAAATGTTTCTGCGTGTTAGCCGTGTTCCCTCCCGATGCTGTTATCTCCACTTTACAATGACTGCTAGTTGCCTTGTTGCCATCTTTCTTTGGTGAAGTGAAGCCAAACTTTGGAGCGTTTGAACCTGGTGGGCGCCATTGTTGTTTACAACTGCAATGCGCGTGCTAAACCGACGTAACTTAATCACGTAAGTGCTTTCTGGAATTGACTGTGCGTAACTTGCGTAAATTATGTGAGATTCTTGCTGGTTGGAATCGATAAGAGAATCGCTTGATTAACTGACAAACGATTCCATGGAACTGAAACACACGGTGTGAGAAAGCCCTGGAGAAGCAGCTCCTCCTGCTGGAGAGTTTTGGTAAAAGCAGGCTGTTGAGCCGCACGGACTTTCTATTTGTCTATCATACGCCAGCCATGTCAATCACCGGGAGCAGATTGTTGAGCTGCACAGACTTTGTTGTGTGTTGCACCCGTGTGCGTTCTTGAGGAGATGTAAGTGTTTCCTGTGTGTTTACTGTTCGTGTTTACAGTCATTCGGCCATGCTGTGTTAAGAATATGTGTTCCGAGCTTGTTAATTTACCGTAGCCTCGCCAGTAGTGTTAGCTCTTTTAGCTCTGTTGCTAGTACTGCAGCTCAGCATGATGATGGTGGTGCTATGTGATGTTAATAATATGGTTCAGTCGTTGTTATTATTGACTGCTATGAGAATGTAGTGTGTTGTATTATTTCTGGAAGTTAATTTTAATGTGGTTGTTACATTTTGCTATTACATATTATGTGTTCAGCAGTGTATAACACATATACATATTAGCAGTTTGATTGTTTGGAGCTATCTACAGTCATCTATAGATTGTAATGGTTATGTGTTATTTTTTCTCTTTTCTGAGACCACACACACACATACACACACGTTGTGCTGTATGATGTACCAACTTTATTAAAGAAGACCATCCTGATCCTGCTCTTCAAGCGTGATTTTTTTAACTGGAGTCACAGTCCATAATTCACCACCTCAACCAGTTATCTGCCCGTAGCGGCTTGCCCCCACTAACATTGGTCCTTCGACCCGGATTGAGTGCAACTTAAATGAGGATTATGGACGCTGCAGCATCAAGCAACACAGAGGCCAGAGGCCGTCCACAGAGAGAGCATCGTTTACCTGTGTATCTGGATGATTACCAAGTTGGATTCCAGCCATCCACACCACTTGCTACTGCGTCCCACTATAGCAGCCACCACAGCAGCAAGGCCAGCAGGAGCTCGCACACCTGCAGTAGATCCAGCAGGCGCACATGCTACCCGGTTGGTACGTACCCCACTCAAGGTCTCTCCACTGCTCAAGCTGCAATCTTGGAGGAGAGGATAAAGCAGTTGGAACTGGAAGACACTCGCCGTATGATTGAACATTGAGACTCAAGCCGACTTGGAGTGTAAACTGCTGGATGATCAGGCCAAAGAAGCACAGCGGCTTCAGGATGAGGCACTTAAAGCCAGAGAAGCACTCAGCAGGAGGCTGGAGAGAGAGCAGCGCCTGACCAGAGCCCAACAATAGCTTGAGATTGCTAAACTTCGTTCTTCATTACTATCTGACAGCTGTACACCTTGCATTATCAGTACATTCAGTCCAGTCAGACCATTTCCTGAACTTATCAACATCAATGCAGGGAAAACGAGCTGACATGCTCCGCTCTGATTCCGTGGCCTCACTGACAACCCAGTTAAGCTTGACACCTGCTCCTGTAGTGCATCCACGCAGCCCCCGCCCACAAGTGATGCAACAAGTCAATCCAGTCTCTACAGCTCCTCCTACTGGACCACAGCCAATGCTACAGTCTGCTGCCATCCCAGTGACAACTGCCTCCCCAGCAGACCAACCAGCACAGCTCCAGCGTCCCATGCCTGCGGCACCCAGGTCTGTGAGACAACAACCCGGACAAGTGTTACACGCTGCTCCGGTGATGCAATCCGTATCACCTCCAACACCTGTCATTACCTCCATACCTCTTGCCCATACTACACCCCAGACTGCATCACAACTTCCTAGTGGTTCAGCACTGGCTGCGAGCTCAGATCTTAGCCGACCTCAAGTCAGTCCAGTAGAGCCTCAATCATCAGCGGGGTACCAACCCAACTACAGTTACAGCCAACCATTCATGGGGCACCTAAACACTGCTCCGACCGGTCAAGAAGCTCCACCACTCTTTTCAACACACCATGGACATCAGGCTGCTCCAGTTATCTCCGCTCCCTACCCTGGTTATGCACCACTACCCGGGGCTGAGTTACTACTTGAGACAGCCCTGGGGATCCCTCGACCGTCCATGCCAGTGTTTGAGAGTGGTCGGGAGAATGACTTTGCTCTGCTCAAGCTTGCACTAGACAACATACTGGGAAGTAATGTGCACCTCAGCGAACAATATAAATATCAGGTGTTGATTGGACACATCAAGCTTCCAAGTGCATTGCAGCTCGCCAAGGCGTACCTACACGACCCAAAACCTATACACATGCTCTGCAGGCTCTACAGGATAAGTACGGCCAGCCACGACAACTCGTCCAGAGCGAGCTCAGTGCCATACTCAACGCTCCTGCTCTCAAGATGGGTGATGCCGCCGCCTTTGACTCATTTGCTTTGTCTGTCCAGTCTCTGGTGGGGATGTTAAGTACTCTTGAGGGCCAAAATGGATACGAGCTCCACTGTGGTTCTCATGTAGATCGTCTACTCAGTAAGATGCCTGCTGCTTATCGTGATGGCTTTGTAGAGTATTGCTTGCATCATGGGATCCTGCAGACCGGCACCGATAAAACCTACACTCTTCAGGACTTGGCAACCTGGCTCCAAACTAAGTCTCAAGCAAAGCGCATCTCCAACCAAGCAGCAACATTGTATCAGGTGGATGCTCCCCGTCCTATAAGGAAGGATCAGCAAACTGGGCCACCTAAAGAAAAGTCACCATGTTTGCTTCAAAGTCGCCGAAACACTAACCGGGGAGGAGATATCTACAGCAGAGCGTACACAGGTGAAAACCAAACCGAAGCCCAAACCTTACTGTCCATATTGTGACAACCAGGATCACTACCATAACTCCTGTGAGGAGTTTAAGACGTTGGACACTGGCAGGACCTTAAGGTGGCTTAAGAAGGGCAAACGGTGTCGGAAATGTGGACGCAATCACCCTGAAGAATGATGCACGCTGAAGCGCCCTTGTTAAAAACCTGTAAAGAAACGCACCTCACTGTCTTACATGAGGTAGCCCAAGAAATCAAGCAGAGGGTATATGCCTATCAGGCCGTCTCCTACAAAGATGTATCTGGACAGACCCAACAGATCTCAAAGAGTAATGTTGAAAGTAGTCAGAGTCCTCCTCCATAACGGGGACCGAAGGATGGAGACTTTTGCGGTGCTCGATGATGGATCAGAAAGAAGCATTGTTCTTCCTCAAGTAGTGCAACAGCTCAACCTCGTCTGTCACCCAGAGACTCTTCCTCTGCAGACCGTGCATCAGAGTGTAAAGGAGCTCAATGGCGCATCAGTCACTCTAGAAGTGTCTTCACCTCTGCAACCATCTGAGAAACACCTGATCTCCCATGCTTTCACTGCAGAAGGATTGGCGCTTGCTGAACACACTTATCCTGTCGCCGTGCTGCAACGAAGGTACACACATCTAAGGGGGCTTCATTTACCCTTGGTGAACCGTGCTCAACCTCTGCTGCTGATCGGGTCTGATATGCCTCATTTGATTACTCCAATTCAACCAGTGCATGCAGGGCCATCAGGCGGACCTGTTGCTATCTGCACACAGCTGGGTTGGTCGCTTCAAGGACCATTCGATGCTGTCCACCTCTCACCTGGAGTTCAGCAGTGTCTGCACATTGCTACAGCCCCATTCTCCAGTGAGCTTTTCAGGAATGTGGAACGACTCTGGCAATTAGATACCTTGCCCTACAGTGAGAAGGCTGCCACTCGGTCAAAGGAAGACCAACAAGCTCTCACCCTGCTCCAGACGGCATCAACTAGAGTGACAGTAGATGGCGTCTTACGTTATGCCACTCCGGTTCTGCGCCGTACGACCGATGCAGCTCTGCGGGCCCCTGCAGAAGCAGTACTTCCCAGACTTCGCAGCACAGAACGGAAGCTGGCTAAGAATCCTACACAAGCTAAATCTTACTGTGCCGAGATCCAGAAGTTAGAGAAAGCAGGCTATGTTTCCAAGGTCTCATCAGGAGAAGCTGACCAGTCATCGGAATCCTGGTTCATTCCACACCACATGGTCCACCACAACGGTAAGGACAGAGTTGTTTTTGACTGTTCTTTCCAATATCAAGGGCAGTCACTGAATGAGCTCTTGTTGCCTGGACCAACCTTGGGGCCTTCTCTTCTTGGTGTCCTCCTGAGGTTCCGTCAGCATGCTGTGGCTGTGAGTGGGGACATAAAGGTGATGTTCCATCAGATTCGTCTGCAGCCTGCTGACACACCAGTACTGAGGTTCATATGAAGAGACATGAAGAGAGAGAAAGAGACGACCATCTACTAATGGAAGGTTCTTCCATTTGGCACCACATGCAGCCTCTGTTGCGCTGTATATGCCCTCCAGCGCCATATTCAGGACAACTGTGGTGAGAAATCTAGCCTAGTTGAAGTTGTAGAGCACTCCTTCTATGTGGATAATTGCCTACACAGCACCTGCACAGCAGGTGAGGCCAAAGCTCTCATCGACGACCTACGTCAGCTGCTCCGGGAAGGGGGATTCGATCTCAGGCAATGGGCAAGTAATGTGCCAGTTGAGCACCTCCCCCCGGAGGCCAAATCAGAGTGCTGTGAGCTCTGGCTGTCTAAAGGCAGTAACACCCTGCAGGAATCAACACTGAGCCTACAATGGAACTGTCACATAGACTCTCTAGGCTTTAAGGTTCGCCCAGCAGACCATCTTGAGCCAACCCTGAGGAACATCTATAAAGATCTAGCTCGCCAGTATGATCCGCTAGGATTTATCATTCCCTTCACACCAGGGCTAAAATCCTCATTCAGGATATCTGGAAGCAAGATGTCGGATGGGACGATCAGATCCAACCTCAATCCTTGAGAGACCAGTGGACAGCCTGGGTGGCTGAACTCCCCGAGCTTGTTCACCTCAAATTCCCACGAGCCTATGTACCCTCATGTGCTGACGAGCTTGCCGCATCCAGAGAGCTTCACGTCTTCTGTGATGCGTCAGAGAGAGCGTACGGTTCTGTGGCCTATCTCCGCACAGTCGACAATCAAGGTCATGTCCACACCTCCTTCGTGCTTGCCAGATCAAGAGTGGCGCCAAAGAAACGCTTGAGCATGCCACGTCTGGAACTAAGTGCAGCATTTACTGGTGCCCAGCTTACTAAGCTCATCCAGACAGAGCTGACCATCCCTATCCAGCAGACGTTCCTCTGGTCAGACTCCACTACAGGGCTTCAGTGGCTGAGATCTGAGTCATGCCGTTACAAAGTCTTCATTGGCACACGTATAGCGGAGATCCAAACCCTCACTGAGGTTGCCAGTTGGAGATATGTGGACACCACGAGAAATCCAGCGGATGACATAACGCGAGGCCTGAAGCTCTCTGATCTGACGCATCCTCACCGATGGGTCAGTGGGCCGGACTTCCTCCAACAGTCTCCTGACCAGTGGCCGACCATGCCCACAGCAGCTGAAACTGAGCCAGACTCCGCTGAACTTAGGAAGTCCACCCTAGTCTGTATTGCATTGGAGGCATCGAACTCTAACCTACCAGACCCGGGTCAGTTTCACACCTGGAAGGATCTAATCCAGGCTACCATCACTTCCCTTCATGGGGCGGCCACTGCCAGTGATTGTCAGACTGCAGACGCTGCGACACACATCTCTGCGGAGAGGTTGCTGTTAGTGCAGGCTCAGCAGGACTCTTTCCCTGGGGAATTAAAGGCCCTCAAAGCCAGTCGACCCATCTCAGCTGATAGTCGTCTGGCTACACTCTCACCCGAATATGAGGAAACCACAGGACTACTCCGTGTCGGAGGTAGACTAAGACATGCTGAGGAGTTAGAAACAGATGCTATCCATCCGATCATCTTAGATCCAGCACACAAGATCACTAGATTGCTGATCCAGGAGTTCGATCACAAGCTTCTTCATCCAGGACCCGAACGGGTGCTAGCGGAGATGCGACGGCAGTACTGGATCCTGCGTGGTCGAGAGGCGATACGGAGGCATCAGCATGACTGCAGAGACTGCCAACTATGGCGCGCCAGGCCTGATGTCCCCAAAATGGCAGATCTTCCGCCTTGCAGGTTGCGCATCTATAAGCCGCCTTTCTACTCCACAGGAGTAGACTGTTTCGGTCCATTCCTTGTGAAGATTGGGCGCAGGACTGAGAAACGATGGGGAATTGTGTACAAATGCCTAACAACTAGGTGCGTCCATCTTGACTTGCTAGAGAGCCTCGACACAGATGCCTTCCTGCTATCTTTGCGCCGATTCATCGCCAGGCGTGGTACGCCATTCGAACTCCTGTGTGATAATGGCACCAACTTCGTTGGAGGAGAAAGGGAGTTACGAGAGGCATTTGTGGCCATGGCACCTGAGTTGCAGGATCACTTGGCAAAACAGAAGATTTCCTTCCAGTTTAACCCCCCAAGTGCTCCACATTTCGGCGGGGCCTGGGAGCGGGAGATTCGCTCTGTTAAGGCGGCGCTCAGTCATCCTCCGTGATCAGTTGGTTCCAGAGCCAGTCCTCTACACCGTTCTTGTTGAAGTTGAAGGAATTTTAAATGCTAAACCACTTGGATACGTTTCGACTGACGCCGCCGATCCTGACCCCATCACGCTGCATATTCTTCTTATGGGACGCCGTGACTCCTCACTGCCGCAGGCTCTGTACGACTCCAGCAGTATCTTGGGGACTCGACGATGGAGGCATAGTCAAGTGTTAGCTGATAACTTCTGGTCAACCTTCATCTGACGATATCTACCAAGTCTACAAGGAAGATCTAAGTGGCAGGCTAATGGAAGTCAGATTGCTATGGATCAGGCTGTGTTGGTTGTTGATCCACAACTCCCACGAGCTCTCTGGCCAGTGGGTAAGGTGGTGCAGATCTATCCTGGAGCGGATGGGAATATCAGAACAGCAGCTGTCAGAGTTAAGGACAAGACCTATGTACGGCTTGTCGCCCGGCTGCCTGAGATCAAGGACTCGGAAGACAACAAGATCTGATGGGCTTTCTCTGGGAGTTCAAATGTCCTTTGAACAGACATTTGGGGGCGGCTGTGTGAGAAAGCCCTGGAGAAGCTGCTGGAGAGATGTGGTAAAAGCAGGCTGTTGAGCCGCACGGACTTTCTATTTGTTTATCATATGCCGGCCATGTCAATCACCGGGAGCAGATTGTTGAGCTGCACAGACTTTGTTGTGTGTTGCACCCGTGTGCGTTCTTGAGATGTGTTCCTGTGTGTTTACTGTTCGTGTTTACAGTCATTCGGCCATGCTGTGTTAAGAATATGTGTTCCGAGCTTGTTAATTTACCGTAGCCTCGGCAGTAGTGTTAGCTCTTTTAGCTCTGTTGCTAGTACTGCAGCTCAGCATGATGATGATGGTGCTATGTGATGTTAATAATATGGTTCGGTCGTTGTTACGATTGACTGCTATGAGAATGTAGTGTGTTGTATTATTTCTGGAAGTTAGTTTTAATGTGGTTGTTATATTTTGCTATTACATATTATGTGTTCAGCAGTGTATAACACATATACATATTAGCAGTTTGATTGTTTGGAGCCATCTACAGTTATCTATAGATTGTAATGGTTTTGTGTTATTTTTTCTCTTTTCTTAGACCACACACACATACACACACGTTGTGCTGTATGATGTACCAACTTTATTAAAGAAGACCATCCTGATCCTGCTCTTCAAGCGTGATTCTTTAACTGGAGTCACAGTCCATAATTCACCGCCTCATCCAGTTATAGAGGCTTGCCCCCACTAACACACGGAACCGGTTCTCTACAGGAACCGGTCCTCGATTCCCAATCCTAGTCCCACTGGGAGGAGGCCCTGGGGCAGACCCAGGACCCGTTGGAGAGATGATGCTGCGGAGCTCCTCGGGGTTCTCTCAGAGGAGCTGGGGGTCTGGGCCTCTGCTTAGTCGCTGCTCCCACGACCTGATAAGTTAATGGGTGGATGGACTTTTATAAACCTGAGGTTCACCTCCTGATTTCAGCGATAGATTAATCTGATCTGATATTGACATCCCACTAAAAGAGAAAAGCTTTTAGAGTGGTGGAGTTGGGCTGGTTCATCTCTACTGATGGCTGAGGTCAGCTCAGAAGTCTGCAGGTCTGACTGGTCAGATGCAGGTATCAGGCCCGACAACTGGTTCTGGTTGCATCTTCTCCAGAAGAATCAGGAAAATCCTCAGATGACTGGATGGAACTTTAGAGCTGGAGAACAAGTAGAGAAGTAGAGAGCTTAGTAGAGAAGCTGGTTTTCTTTATTCTGCTCTACAGGCCTCAGGTTTTTGTTTTAATCTTAACTTGGCCACATGTTGAGTTTCGGGAGTAGATATGCAGCTGTGGCAGCTTGCTGCCTCCAGGGGTCACTGTTTCTGAGCTGCAGCAGCTTCAGGGTGAGAACGGCGGCCGTAACGCTCTGTTAGAAATCTGATTTATTTCATGGATTCAGATCTAACGTTGAAGCAGGTAACCAGAGCAGCAGCTGTCCCTTAGAAACGCTTCACGTCTGGACGGATGAGATGTTCACAAGCGTCCAGCTGCTTCCCGAGGACAGTTCAGGGTTAGGTTAGGATCAGACGTTTGTTCTTTAACCTGACGTCTCCGTTAAACACCTTCATTTCTCTTCCACACCTGAGAAAAAGCAACAACCACTGAGGAGTTTCTGAAAAACAAGATGCTTTATTATTTGCAGCTGAATGATTAGAACTACAGTGTTCAGCAGCGCTCGCCATCCTGCGCCATCTTCCTCAAACATAAACTCTGCACACGTAAAACAAAAACCTCTTTCTAGTGTTCAGATTTAATCAGGACGAGTCACCGGAGATCAGAACGAAACAACGTCGTAAAGCCAGGCTCAAACACGCCTAGGTGAGCTGCAGGAGGGTTGGTGTGTCATTGATGACATCATGAAACCTGTCGGGAGTCTGAAAATGATCAATGTCGGAGGGTTTTCTACCTGTTCACAGATTAAAGTTAGAATCAAGACAAAAACAGTCGTCTTTAAGCTGGAAGGAGCTTCTGAAGGTTATTAACGACCTAGCCATGCTAACGAGCTGCAGACGCTACATCTGCTGGGTGGAGTTCCCGTTCCAGGTGTTGTTGTCGTCCTCGCTGTCCTCCTGAGTCCGAAGTCTGCAGATGTTTCCGTCTTTCTTGAAGTCCTTCGGCTGCTTCTCTGAAGTTTCTCTGAGCAGAAAGGACAGAACAGAAACAGGTTCAGCAGAGGACCACCAGGACCTGGACTCACCAGGACCTCCAGGACCTCCAGGACCTCCAGGACCTCCAGGACCTGGCCTCACCCGGAACCAGGCTGCTGGTTCCTGTTCAGAGAAGAAGCTTCTGAGCAACGAATTCACTTCACGAGCGTTTGACTTAAAAATGGACAAGTTACAAAGACACAAATGTCCAAATAAAATCCTTAATAAAGAAGAAAAAAACGGTTCTGGGCTTTTATTTTGAAAATTAGGACTTAACAGAATTTTAAGGAACCTCCAAAATTATGACAATAAAGCTGGACATTTAAAAATTCTCAACTTTTTAAAATAAAAACTTTCATGAAGACTCAAAATAATAAAGTTTAATGACGTTTTTAGTTTAGTGAAGAACAGTTTATAAAGTTAAGCCAGAATTTTCTAAACTCAAACGCTGACGTTGAACTCAAACCTAAAAAAAAACTTGAGTTAATGAAGAAAATTTATGAATTTAACTCCGAAACTTCTGACCAAAACCAGACAGTTGAGTTAAAGATGATATTCTGAATTTATGTACCTTTATAAGTTTTCATTTAAAAGCCCAGCAGTTAAAAAGTCATCAAAAAAAGTTGTAAGTTTTTATGTAAAAACTTCAGTAAAAATGTTGATTTGCACAATTCTGACTTTTCAAAATTGCAAGGTTTTTCAGTAAAAATCTCGAATACTGACTTTATAAATTCACAAAGGGACGGTCTGGTCTACAGAAGTCTTGATGAACCCGTCGGCTCTGTTGGAGGACGGTCTGGTCTACAGAAGTCTTGATGAACCCGTCGGCTATGTTGGAGGACGGTCTGGTCTACAGAAGTCTTGATGAACCCGTCGGCTCTGTTGGAGGACGGTCTGGTCTACAGAAGTCTTGATGAACCCGTCGGCTCTGTTGGAGGACGGTCTGGTCTACAGAAGTCTTGATGAACCCTTCGGCTCTGTTGGAGGACGGTCTGGTCTACAGAAGTCTTGATGAACCCGTCGGCTCTGTTGGAGGACGGTCTGGTCTACAGAAGTCTTGATGAACCCGTCGGCTCTGTTGGAGGACGGTCTGGTCTACAGAAGTCTTGTGAACCCGTCGCCTCTGTTGGAGGACGGTCTGGTCTACAGAAGTCTTTGTGAACCCGTCGCCTCTGTTGGAGGACGGTCTGGTCTACAGAAGTGTTTGTGAACCCGTCGCCTCTGTTGGAGGACGGTCTGGTCTACAGAAGTCTTGATGAACCCGTCGGCTCTGTTGGAGGACGGTCTGGTCTACAGAAGTCTTGGTGAACCCGTCGGCTCTGTTGGAGGACGGTCTGGTCTACAGAAGTCTTGGTGAACCCGTCGGCTCTGTTGGAGGACGGTCTGGTCTACAGAAGTCTTGATGAACCCGTCGGCTCTGTTGGAGGACGGTCCGGTCTACAGAAGTCTTGATGAACCCGTCGGCTCTGTTGGAGGACGGTCCGGTCTACAGAAGTCTTGATGAACCCGTCGGCTCTGTTGGAGGACGGTCCGGTCTACAGAAGTCTTGATGAACCCGTCGGCTCTGTTGGAGGACGGTCCGGTCTACAGAAGTCTTGATGAACCCGTCGGCTCTGTTGGAGGACGGTCCGGTCTACAGAAGTCTTGATGAACCCGTCGGCTCTGTTGGAGGACGGTCCGGTCTACAGAAGTCTTGATGAACCCGTCGGCTCTGTTGGAGGACGGTCCGGTCTACAGAAGTCTTGATGAACCCGTCGGCTCTGTTGGAGGACGGTCCGGTCTACAGAAGTCTTGATGAACCCGTCGGCTCTGTTGGAGGACGGTCCGGTCTACAGAAGTCTTGATGAACCCGTCGGCTCTGTTGGAGGACGGTCCGGTCTACAGAAGTCTTGATGAACCCGTCGGCTCTGTTGGAGGACGGTCCGGTCTACAGAAGTCTTGATGAACCCTTCGGCTATGTTGGAGGACGGTCCGGTCTACAGAAGTCTTGATGAACCCGTCGGCTCTGTTGGAGGACGGTCCGGTCTACAGAAGTCTTGATGAACCCTTCGGCTATGTTGGAGGACGGTCTGGTCTACAGAAGTCTTGATGAACCCTTCGGCTATGTTGGAGGACGGTCCGGTCTACAGAAGTCTTGATGAACCCGTCGGCTATGTTGGAGGACGGTCTGGTCTACAGAAGTCTTGATGAACCCGTCGGCTCTGTTGGAGGACGGTCTGGTCTACAGAAGTCTTGATGAACCCTTCGGCTCTGTTGGAGGACGGTCTGGTCTACAGAAGTCTTGATGAACCCGTCGGCTCTGTTGGGAGGACGGTCTGGTCTACAGAAGTCTTGATGAACCCGTCGGCTATGTTGGAGGACGGTCCGGTCTACAGAAGTCTTGATGAACCCGTCGGCTCTGTTGGAGGACGGTCTGGTCTACAGAAGTCTTGATGAACCCGTCGGCTCTGTTGGAGGACGGT
Organism: Hirundichthys speculiger; assembly: GCA_018398805.1. NCBI lineage: Eukaryota > Metazoa > Chordata > Actinopteri > Beloniformes > Exocoetidae > Hirundichthys > Hirundichthys speculiger. Next base: position 23,479 of record JAGFBZ010000937.1, on the reverse strand, counting down.
CTGGTCTACAGAAGTCTTGATGAACCCGTCGGCTCTGTTGGAGGACGGTCTGGTCTACAGAAGTCTTGATGAACCCGTCGGCTCTGTTGGAGGACGGTCTGGTCTACAGAAGTCTTGATGAACCCGTCGGCTCTGTTGGAGGACGGTCTGGTCTACAGAAGTCTTGATGAACCCCCGTCGGCTCTGTTGGAGGACGGTCTGGTCTACAGAAGTCTTGATGAACCCGTCGGCTCTGTTGGAGGACGGTCTGGTCTACAGAAGTCTTGATGAACCCGTCGGCTCTGTTGGAGGACGGTCTGGTCTACAGAAGTCTTGATGAACCCGTCGGCTCTGTTGGAGGACGGTCTGGTCTACAGAAGTCTTGATGAACCCGTCGGCTCTGTTGGAGGACGGTCTGGTCTACAGAAGTCTTGATGAACCCGTCGGCTCTGTTGGAGGACGGTCTGGTCTACAGAAGTCTTGATGAACCCGTCGGCTCTGTTGGAGGACGGTCTGGTCTACAGAAGTCTTTGTGAACCCGTCGGCTCTGTTGGAGGACGGTCTGGTCTACAGAAGTCTTTGTGAACCCGTCGGCTCTGTTGGAGGACGGTCTGGTCTACAGAAGTCTTGATGAACCCGTCGGCTCTGTTGGAGGACGGTCTGGTCTACAGAAGTCTTGATGAACCCGTCGGCTCTGTTGGAGGACGGTCTGGTCTACAGAAGTCTTGATGAACCCGTCGGCTCTGTTGGAGGACGGTCTGGTCTACAGAAGTCTTGATGAACCCGTCGGCTCTGTTGGAGGACGGTCTGGTCTACAGAAGTCTTGATGAACCCGTCGGCTCTGTTGGAGGACGGTCTGGTCTACAGAAGTCTTGATGAACCCTTCGGCTCTGTTGGAGGACGGTCTGGTCTACAGAAGTCTTGATGAACCCGTCGGCTCTGTTGGAGGACGGTCTGGTCTACAGAAGTCTTGATGAACCCGTCGGCTCTGTTGGAGGACGGTCTGGTCTACAGAAGTCTTGATGAACCCGTCGGCTCTGTTGGAGGACGGTCTGGTCTACAGAAGTCTTGATGAACCCGTCGGCTCTGTTGGAGGACGGTCTGGTCTACAGAAGTCTTGATGAACCCGTCGGCTCTGTTTGGAGGACGGTCTGGTCTACAGAAGTCTTGATGAACCCGTCGGCTCTGTTGGAGGACGGTCTGGTCTAGTCTACAGAAGTCTTGATGAACCCGTCGGCTCTGTTGGAGGACGGTCTGGTCTACAGAAGTCTTGATGAACCCGTCGGCTCTGTTGGAGGACGGTCTGGTCTACAGAAGTCTTGATGAACCCTTCGGCTCTGTTGGAGGACGGTCTGGTCTACAGAAGTCTTGATGAACCCGTCGGCTCTGTTGGAGGACGGTCTGGTCTACAGAAGTCTTGATGAACCCGTCGGCTCTGTTGGAGGACGGTCTGGTCTACAGAAGTCTTGATGAACCCGTCGGCTCTGTTGGAGGACGGTCTGGTCTACAGAAGTCTTGATGAACCCGTCGGCTCTGTTGGAGGACGGTCTGGTCTACAGAAGTCTTTGTGAACCCGTCGGCTCTGTTGGAGGACGGTCTGGTCTACAGAAGTCTTGATGAACCCGTCGGCTCTGTTGGAGGACGGTCTGGTCTACAGAAGTCTTGATGAACCCGTCGGCTCTGTTGGAGGACGGTCTGGTCTACAGAAGTCTTGATGAACCCGTCGGCTCTGTTGGAGGACGGTCTGGTCTACAGAAGTCTTGATGAACCCGTCGGCTCTGTTGGAGGACGGTCTGGTCTACAGAAGTCTTGATGAACCCGTCGGCTCTGTTGGAGGACGGTCTGGTCTACAGAAGTCTTGATGAACCCGTCGGCTCTGTTGGAGGACGGTCTGGTCTACAGAAGTCTTGGTGAACCCTTCGGCTCTGTTGGAGGACGGTCTGGTCTACAGAAGTCTTTGTGAACCCGTCGGCTCTGTTGGAGGACGGTCTGGTCTACAGAAGTCTTTATGAACCCTTCGGCTCTGTTGGAGGACGGTCTGGTCTACAGAAGTCTTTGTGAACCCGTCGGCTCTGTTGGAGGACGGTCTGGTCTACAGAAGTCTTGATGAACCCGTCGGCTCTGTTGGAGGACGGTCTGGTCGACAGAAGTCTTGATGAACCCGTCGGCTCTGTTGGAGGACAGTCTGGTCTACAGAAGTCTTGATGAACCCGACAGCTCTGTTGGAGGACGGTCTGGTCTACAGAAGTCTTGATGAACCCATCTGCTCTGTTGGAGGACGGTCTGGTCTACAAAAGTCTTGATAAACCCGTCGGCTCTGTTGGAGGACGGTCTGGTCTACAGAAGTCTTTGTGAACCCGTCGGCTCTGTTGGAGGACGGTCTGGTCTACAGAAGTCTTGATGAACCCGACGGCTCTGTTGGAGGACGGTCTGGTCTACAGAAGTCTTGATGAACCCGTCGGCTCTGTTGGAGGACGGTCTGGTCTACAGAAGTCTTGATGAACCCGTCGGCTCTGTTGGAGGACGGTCTGGTCTACAGAAGTCTTTGTGAACCCGTCGGCTCTGTTGGAGGACGGTCTGGTCTACAGAAGTCTTTGATGAACCCGTCGGCTCTGTTGGAGGACGGTCTGGTCTACAGAAGTCTTGATGTGAACCCGTCGGCTCTGTTGGAGGACGGTCTGGTCTACAGAAGTCTTGATGAACCCGTCGGCTCTGTTGGAGGACGGTCTGGTCTACAGAAGTCTTGTGAACCCGTCGGCCTCTGTTGGAGGACGGTCTGGTCTACAGAAGTCTTTGTGAACCCGTCGGCTCTGTTGGAGGACGGTCTGGTCTACAGAAGTCTTGATGAACCCGTCGGCTCTGTTGGAGGACGGTCTGGTCTACAGAAGTCTTGTGAACCCGTCGGCTCTGTTGGAGGACGGTCTGGTCTACAGAAGTCTTGATGAACCCGTCGGCTCTGTTGGAGGACGGTCTGGTCTACAGAAGTCTTGATGAACCCGTCGGCTCTGTTGGAGGACGGTCTGGTCTACAGAAGTCTTGATGAACCCGTCGGCTCTGTTGGAGGACGGTCTGGTCTACAGAAGTCTTGATGAACCCGTCGGCTCTGTTGGAGAACGGTCTGGTCTACAGAAGTCTTTGTGAACCCGTCGGCTCTGTTGGAGGACGGTCTGGTCTACAGAAGTCTTTGTGAACCCGTCGCCTCTGTTGGAGGACGGTCTGGTCTACAGAAGTCTTTGTGAACCCGTCGGCTCTGTTGGAGGACAGTCTGGTCTACAGAAGTCTTGATGAACCTGTCGGCTCTGTTGGAGGACGGTCTGGTCTACAGAAGTCTTGATGAACCCGTCGGCTCTGTTGGAGGACGGTCTGGTCTACAGAAGTCTTTATGAACCCTTCGGCTCTATTGGAGGACGGTCTGGTCTACAGAAGTCTTTAATCACCTGTCGGCTCTACTGGAGGACGGTCTGGAGCTGGTCTGAGGGTTGGTCGGGGGCATGGAAGTTCTGGCTGGTGCTGCAGAGGGAGTCGGGGATGTGAACAGGAAGGAGCTGAGGAACCTCCAGACAGCAAGTAGCGGGTAGAGGAGCGTCCCCAGAGCAGCCCATAAACCCTGACCAGAGGACTGGACCACTGTGTTGGCGGGTCTACGTGACTGCTGACAGAACCAGAAACAGATGACACCACTTAGCCTTCAAGTTTCACTGATCAGCTACAAGAACATTTTCAAAGAGTCTTGATGTGACAAATGTTTCATTTCTTACTGGCAGCAGTACGATGGAAGCACTGGGAACAAGTTCCAGCTCCAGCAGGGTCTTGTTCAGGTCTTGACTGGTGAACTCCCGTCGAGGAAACATGGTTGCTAGGGCGAAGTTTCCATAGCGATTCCCCACTTCCTGGAACAGAATGATCACAACATTATGTGTGTATACACACAGCGTTGATCCGATACTAATAAAGTAAAATTGAATTAAACATTTATACATATTAATCATCAATCATTTTGTTATATTATATATATTATATATATATATATATATATATATATATATATATATATATATATATATATATATATATATATATATATATATATATAATTTTTAGATTTTCTTTCAATTAAAAAAAATTATAACAAAAGAATTAATAAATTAAAATGACATTTGGAAAAGAAAAAAAGATTAGACTAAAAATAAAAAAATGAAGAAAAAAAATAATGAATAATGAATGAATAAAAAAGAGGTAATTTGGAGAAAAAAAAATATGCAATTTATTGAAAAACAAAAAAAATCAAAAATTTAATTTTATTTAAAAAAGTAAGAGCAATTGAAAAAAGGAGAAATATTAAAGTAAAAATATAAAAATATACACGACAAAGATTAGAGGTCAGAGGTCAGAGCAGTGAATGTTGGTTCAACAAACCGTAGCAGCAAAGTTCCAGGCCTCCTGCAGTCTGGTCTGAGATGGAAACTGGTTGGTGAAAGAAGAACCGTCTGGAAGTCGGAACTGTATCCTAGAAACCGTACTGAACACACAAAAACACACCAAGTTAGAGGGAAACCTCTAACTTGGTGAGTGAGAAGCCTGAACTGCAGTTCGTCTACTGACCACTAGAGGCTGCGGTTCCTCTACCGACAACTAGAGGCTGCAGTTCCTCTACCGACCACTAGAGGCTGCGGTTCCTCTACCGACCACTAGAGGCTGCGGTTCCTCTACCGACCACTAGAGGCTGCGGTTCCTCTACCGACAACTAGAGGCTGCAGTTCCTCTACCGACCACTAGAGGCTGCGGTTCCTCTACCGACCACTAGAGGCTGCGGTTCCTCTACCGACCACTAGAGGCTGCGGTTCCTCTACCGACCACTAGAGGCTGCGGTTCCTCTACCGACCACTAGAGGCTGTAGTTCCTCTACCGACAACTAGGCTGCGTTCCTCTACCGACAACTAGAGGCTGCGGTTCCTCTACCGACAACTAGAGGCTGCGGTTCCTCTACCGACAACTAGAGGCTGCAGTTCCTCTACCGACAACTAGAGGCTGCGGTTCCTCTACCGACCACTAGAGGCTGCGGTTCCTCTACCGACCACTAGAGGCTGCGGTTCCTCTACCGACAACTAGAGGCTGCAGTTCCTCTACCGACAACTAGAGGCTGCAGTTCCTCCTCTACTGACAACTAGAGGCTGCAGTTCCTCTACCGACAACTAGAGGCTGCAGTTCCTCTACCGACAACTAGAGGCTGTAGTTCCTCCACCAAACACTAGAAACTGTCAGTAATGATGAACATCATGGTCCAGTTACCTCCTTTGTCTGACCAGCTCCTCCTTCCTGGCCTCCTGCTCAGCCTCTCTGGCCTGTAGAAGTGCCTGTCTGGCAGCCTTCTCCTCCTCCTGGGTTTTGGCGTAGCGGGCTGCTCTGTCAGCTCGATCCTGGAGAAGAGAGGGGTGAAACATGGAGTTTAGAAACAAAGATCCATCTGACAGGTCTGTTTGAAGCAGCTGAAGCTGTGAAGGTTCATTAACCAGTTTTCTGGAGAAAACCAGCACAGCATTTCAGCAGATACACCTCACAGCCACTGTCAAGCATGGTGGTGGAGGGATGATAATGTGAGATTGTTCAGTCAACACCTGATTGTTGTTCATCTGAAGCTGGCTTTGTCTAATACCCTGATGATTTTTAAAAAATAACATATTTTTACAGTAAAGAGCTATTTTGTGTTCTTTTCGGGGTTTAACTGAACCTCCTCATCATCGGTAGACCTTTATTGAGCCTAATGTCTACATAGCAGTATAATTGTTGGTGATTTTGCTCATCAAACCGGATATTTTTTCATCAATTCTAGATTTGAGAGGAAAGACGAGGTTACCATGGCAATCTGCTGCCTGACTCGCTCTCTGGCAGCCTTCTCCTCAGCCTTCTCCCTGTTCCTCTCCTCCAGGAGTCTCTTGGTTTTCTCCTCTTCCTGTTTCCTCTTAAAGTCCTGCATGTTCCTCCCCAACTTCCGCCGCTCCATTTCTTTCCTGATTTCATTCTGCAGGGAGTTAATTACAGACATGATGAATGTCAATCAAGACAAAGATAAAGCTGAGCCCAAACGCTGCTGCTGTCCTGAAGTAACGCTGCTCATGTAGCAGCACCACTGCTGACCACAGGGGGGCAGACATATCTGCTGACAGTACTGTGGTGATGACTGGAGAACCTCGGTGGATCAGCTGGAACAGTGGTATGAGCTCCTCGATGACATCATCTAGGAGCATCACCTGTGACGTCTATGGCTCCTCCCAGGATCTACTCAGAAATCAGCAACCTTCTCATTTCCTCACCTCTTCTTCTCCTTTCTTCTTCTGTTCTCGTCTCTCCTCCAGTTTCTTTGTCAATCTGTCAAAACAAATAAAAAACACTTGAACATTATCATCCATAGTTTTGTGTGGTCAGCACCACAGACAGCTCCAGACTACAGCTGGTATGTGGCCCATCGTGGCCCATCGTGGCCCATCGTGGCCCATCGTGGCCCATCGTGGCCCATCGTGGCCCATCGTGGTCCATCGTGGCCCATCGTGGTCCATCGTGGTCCATCGTGGCCCATCGTGGCCCATCGTGGCCCATCGTGGCCCATCGTGGCCCATCGTGGCCCATCGTGGCCCATCGTGGCCCATCGTGGTCCATCGTGGTCCATCGTGGTCCATCGTTGTCCATCGTTGTCCATCGTTGTCCATCGTGGTCCATCGTGGTCCATCGTGGTCCATCGTGGTCCATCGTGGCCCATCGTGGCCCATCGTGGTCCATCGTGGTCCATCGTGGCCCATCGTGGCCCATCGTGGCCCATCGTGGTCCATCGTGGCCCATCGTGGCCCATCGTGGTCCATCGTGGTCCATCGTGGTCCATCGTTGTCCATCGTTGTCCATCGTGGTCCATCGTGGCCCATCGTGGTCCCATCGTGGTCCATCGTGGCCCATCGTGGTCCATCGTGGCCCATCGTGGCCCATCGTGGCCCATCGTGGCCCATCGTTGTCCATCGTGGTCCATCGTGGTCCATCGTTGTCCATCGTTGTCCATCGTTGTCCATCGTGGCCCATCGTGGCCCATTATGGTCCAGTAAAACAGGGCTTTTATCTGCTGTTTCAGGTTCTGGTAGATGATCAGGTTCTGCTCAGATGATCTGACAGAATCAAACCGTCGCCGACCAACAACAACAACACACTTCAGAAAACTAGTTAACAAAATTCAGACGGATTAAACCTGTAAACGTTTGAAGTTTAAACCCATTTAAAGGTTCCTGTCAGGTAACTCAGATGGAAACATGATTGTGTTTCTCCGGCTGAACAGTGAGGCTGATCCTGTATCTGCTGCCCCCTAGTGGCTACAGGGGCTCTGTGCATAATCTAAATATAGACAAAAGCAGCTCCGTCCAGCTGTTTAACACCACGTCATTTAATTAACATCTGTTCATTAACCAGTCACTGGTCTTTTTAACTTCTTCCTCCCGTCTACTCTGACGCCGTCTTTACAACCAGCAGAAGTCTAAAGTCCTCCTACCTGTCCACCTTGTCCTCCAGGTTTTCGTCTCTCTCAGGACGACTAGCAGCATCTTCTGAGGACGTGTCCTCTGCTGGAGGCTTCGTGCTGGGAACGCCGCCATCATCCACCGGATCTGAGCAGAACGCCAAACACAACAGGAACACAGCGGAGGATGGGTTATAGACCAGCATGGTCCTGGAGGAGGTCCAGTCTGGTTTTAAAGCATTTCACAGCATTGAACCTACACTTCTAAGATGGGTTTTCTTCTGTGGAGCTGTTTACAGATGTTTTACGGTCAGTTCTGGAGGCTCTACTTCTACGTCAGATCTAAATCATTAGATATGATGAAATGAACCGAAGCGGTTCTGAGTGAAATCTCAGAGTCTGAACTCCGTCTCATCTAACACCAGACCAGACCAGTGGACCACTCCAGGTCTGGAACATTCCTCTAAAGGTACGGTTCTGGGCTGGTTTCAGACACTGGAGTGGACCACTCCAGGTCTGGAACATTCCTCTAAAGGTGCGGTTCTGGGTTCTGGGCTGGTTTAAGTCCCATTTGGCTGATAGAAATGTTTTGGGTCAGTCTGTAGGGCCTCTGCATTTCAGAGGAATTCTCCAGGGCTCAGCTCTGGGAACTCCTTTGTTCTTTCTGTTCTTCAACCTGGACCCGTCTGTTAGCAGCGTGGCGTTAGTGTTTATTTAAAACCAATGTCTCTTTAAAAGTATTACTGAAATGCTTCAAAGACACCATCACTCAGATGGCAGTGAACTTTCTCGGTTTTAATAAAAGTATGATTGCTTTGACCCAGCAGAGCCTCTGATGCCTCACAGAGCCAGGTCCACTAGAACTGAAGCTCTTTCTTTTAGGATTGTACTTAAGTTAGCGGTTTTCAATCTACTTCAGAAACAAAGATTAAACTGGATTGGATTTGTTGTGAAACTATCAAAACAAAGCAAATAAATCTGTAATCAAAGACCAGAAGCAGGAATATGTTGGGATCTGAACTAGAAATAAAACCAGTAAATAATGTGAAATTAGAAGGATTTGTGTCAACATGTTCTAGACTACTATGACTCTAGAAGTCCAGCTAATGTTAAGATCACTGGAACTAAAACATCCTTTCACAATAAAACTCTGGCTGAAGATGTTTCAAACACACAACCTGATGTTTTCTAGTTCTAGTTAAACTAAGCAGACATTCCTGAGGTTCTGGCCAACGATGGTGGTGCACGGACCTTGTTCTGGTTCTGGCTCTTTGGCTGCTGCTGGTCCAGCAGGTACTTCTGGAGCGGAGGTGGGTTCTGTTGATGAGCCGCCGGCCGGACTGGACTCAGGAGGGTGGTTTGTCTCTTTTACCAGTGAACCACTTCCAGTTTCCTGAGAGTGCATCTGCCAGAACACCCAAGAACAGTGATTCTTCCATATTCTCTAACTTTTATTTCTTTAACAACAGTATCAACCCAACACGCATCACGTTGGTTAAAAAAAACAGGCACTTAACAGAAACTAGAGAGATGGATCTGAGAGGTCCATCAAGGCTCTGTTTGAGAACCTCTGCTTCTTTAGTTTTATGTGCTTCCACTCAGCGCCATCTGGTGTTCATCAGTACAAACATCAGTTTATATGTAGATGACACTGATTTATGTTCCTGATCAGGATTCCAGATCTTTTCTTTCACAGAACTGGTCTCCATGTGCTCCAAAACAAAGAGGAGAAGGACCAGATAACACCTGAAACTGTTCATCAGTGGTCTCCTCAAAGCCAGAACTCTGAAAATACCTTACTGGTACTGACTGAACCGGCTCAGTGTCTTCAAATATCTAGCTCTGGACCTAAAGATGTAGCGCTGCAGGTGTCCCTGAGGCTCCTGTGTGGATGACACAGTCAGACTCGTACCTGCTGGACTTTGTTGATTCTCCTCATCAGTTCTTCAGGAGACACGCTGCCAGCGATGACCTCCAGAGGAATCCCGTTGTCTCCGATGAAGAAGCTGGAGGGGATGCACACCACCGGATCTTCAGACCAGCAGTTGAGGAGGATAGTCGCAGCAACAGACACTTTGTAAGATCAGACAGTGTAAAGCCTGAACAGACAGAAGTCAGGTTAAAACCTTTAAGAGGATCTTCCTCCGGAAGGTCACTGTCCTTCTGGGTAGGACATTAAACAACAAAGGATACAGATCTGAGAGAACTGGACGCAGGTGTCACTGTGGAGAGAAGACAGGCAGGATGAACATGGATCGGAACCATCGGTCTGCTGCACATCACCTCCAGACTACTGAACGTTTAATCACTAAACATGCTCATTAGCAGCTTAGACACAGGTTCAGGCCTCATGGGAGCTGGGAATTCTGCTTTTATTCTCTACTCTTCTGTACAGCACGTTGGTCCACCCAGAAACACAGCTGGAATAGTCTGGTGAATACTGTTTAAAAAAATAAAGTCTCTCAAGAGTAAAAAACAAAGAACAACTTGATCTCTGAGCAGCATTCGATGATGCCAGTGTTAGTAAAATAATAATTAAAACTTCTGTTTCTCCAGTTTAAAGACGTGAACACGGCTTAAAACCAGAAACATCTTCATGAAGTTCAATGAAACACTGAAACTGAACTGCAGCATCACAGACACCTGGTTTCTACCTGCACATCGAGACTTGATTTCTGACCACCACTCTGTCAATCTGGAAATGTTCCCGGCGCGGGGATCGGTCCCTGACGCGGGTATATCGGTCCCCAACGCCGGTATCGATACCGGACGCTCCGCGATACCGGAAGCACAGCGATACCGGAAGCACATCGATACCGGACGCTCAGCAATACCGGATGCTCAGCGATACCTGACGCTCAGCGATACCGGACGCTCCGCGATACCGGACGCTCAGCGATACCGGACGCTCAGCGATACCGGACGCTCAGCGATACCGACGCTCAGCGATACCGGACGCTCAGCGATACCGGACGCGTATCAATCCCTATCGTGCATTGATGGTCTTCTCCAGCTGCTGAAATCTAGCTGTCATGAACAGAGGAGCATCACTGCTGATCAACAACTCTGGTTTTACGCTGTTCTTCACTCTCAACACTCCGATGATGACGTGAGTGTTCACAGGTGTCAAAGTGACTGAACGTTTGATTCAGTTTTGATGTCAACAGCTGACAAACGCTAACTGGTGGTCACCATGACAGCAGGAATGATTACATGAAAGAGCCTGGATTTCACCAGTCAGGACTCTGAGACCTGTGGCCCGTTAGTTTTGGTCCGATTCAGGGGCCGCCTGTAGTGGTTCAAAGCTGTTAACAAATGTCATGAACCAACTGTTCTCTCATTGGTCAGAAATGAACGTGGGAGGAGTTTCCTCTCTTAACCCCCCCCCCCGGAGGTTGAACCACAGTTATGAGTGAGTTGTGTCGGTTGCTGTGTCGATTATGTTCTCACTACAAACGAACCGGTCCAGGTCTGGAATGGAGGCGGGCCCAGACCACCTCTGCTAGGCAATCTCGGCTCGCTTGTTTTGTCCCGCATCCGAGCACGATTGCTGTGTTCACATAAACCAAACGAACCCATCTTTAGGGGGAAACACCCCCTATTTCGCAACAACTGCTCCAAACGGGACAGGTGTGAAAGCACCCTTAGACAATAAAAGTCACAATTCTGTAAAATCTGTGATTTGACAACAGAAGGCATCTTTTATGATAAAAGTGATTTTTTGTGATTTTACAAGAAAAATGTGTGATTTATTTTGACAAAAGTTTCAATTTTATGATAAAAAGAGGTTTTTTTTGCCAAATTTGTGATCTTCTGTGAGAAATGCTCTTTTTTGGATGAAAAGTCAAAATTTTGCAAAATTACACATTTTACAATCAAAATTTGTGAGTTAAAGACGCAGTTTAACCTTGAACAGCAAAGCAGGAGCTCAGTCGGCCACCTTCACCCTCCAAGACTCCGCCCTCAGGAGATCTGACCACACAGCTGGATGAGGAGGACGACCTCTGGTGGTTACCCTGGTGATGACCTCTACTACACTGAGCTGTCATCAGTGACATGTGGTGGTTTGAGTCATTTACTCTCAGACATTTCCTGTCAGTCTACTCAGGCCTCCTTCACAATAAAAGCATGGACAACCGACCTGAGAGGGATTTACAGTTAGTGTGTGGACCATCTCAGTACCTCTTGGCGTTGACTTGGATGGCCACGCAGCAGTTCTGAGCCGCCTCAGACACTCCTGCATGCTCCCAGCTGGACATCAGCTGTTTGGACTGGTCATCCTCACCTGTGGGAGGAGCAACGACAGCGATCAGAGACGTGGATATATAGGACATCACACAAGCAACCAGAGCTGGAGACAGTTGGATAAAACCCAGATGTAGATGAAGCTACCAGACAGACAGGGAGGGAAAGATACAGTCAACCATTCAGTCTCTCCAGCTGTGGTGTCAGTCAGGTAGTCAGTGGTCCAGGTGATGGTGGAGATATCCAGCTGTGGTCTGTTAGTCAGGTAGTCAGTGGTCCAGGTGATGGAGGAGACATCCAGCTGTGGTCTGTTAGTCAGGTAGTCAGTGGTCCAGGTGATGGAGAAGACATCCAGCTGTGGTGTCAGTCAGGTAGTCAGTGGTCCAGGTGATGGTGGAGATATCCAGCTGTGGTCTGTTAGTCAGGTAGTCAGTGGTCCAGGTGATGGAGGAGACATCCAGCTGTGGTCTGTTAGTCAGGTAGTCAGTGGTCCAGGTGATGGAGGAGACATCCAGCTGTGGTCTGTTAGTCAGGTAGTCAGTGGTCCAGGTGGTGGTGGAGATATCCAGCTGTGGTCTGTTAGTCAGGTAGTCAGTGGTCCAGGTGATGGAGGAGACATCCAGCTGTGGTGTCAGTCAGGTAGTCAGTGGTCCAGGTGATGGTGGAGATATCCAGCTGTGGTCTGTTAGTCAGGTAGTCAGTGGTCCAGGTGATGGAGGAGACATCCAGCTGTGGTCTGTTAGTCAGGTAGTCAGTGGTCCAGGTGATGGGAGAGATATCCAGCTGTGGTCAGTCAGGTAGTCAGTGGTCCAGGTGATGGTGGAGATATCCAGCTGTGTCTGTTAGTCAGGTAGTCAGGGGTCCAGGTGATGGAGGAGACATCCAGCTGTGGTCGTTAGTCAGGTAGTCAGTGGTCCAGGTGATGGAGGAGACATCCAGCTGTGGTCTGTTAGTCAGGTAGTCAGTGGTCCAGGTGGTGGAGGAGACATCCAGCTGTGGTCTGTTAGTCAGGTAGTCAGTGGTCCAGGTGATGGAGGAGACATCCAGCTGTGGTGTCAGTCAGGTAGTCAGTGGTCCAGGTGATGGAGGAGACATCCAGCTGTGGTCTGTTAGTCAGGTAGTCAGTGGTCCAGGTGATGGAGAAGACATCCAGCTGTGGTCTGTTAGTCAGGTAGTCAGTGGTCCAGGTGATGGAGGAGACATCCAGCTGTGGTCTGTTAGTCAGGTAGTCAGTGGTCCAGATGATGGAGGAGACATCCAGCTGTGGGTTGTAGGTGTCAGGTCCAGGTGATGGAGGAGACATCCAGCTGTGGTCTGTTAGTCAGGTAGTCAGTGGTCCAGGTGATGGAGGAGACATCCAGCTGTGGTCTGTTAGTCAGGTAGTCAGTGGTCCAGATGATGGAGGAGACATCCAGCTGTGGTCTGTTAGTCAGGTAGTCAGTGGTCCAGGTGATGGAGGAGACATCCAGCTGTGGTCTGTTAGTCAGGTAGTGAGTGGTCCAGGTGATGGAGAAGACATCCAGCTGTGGTGTCAGTCAGGTAGTCAGTGGGCAGTGGTTCTCAACTGGTGGGTCGCAGACCCGTTTTCAGTGGGTCGTGTGCCTTTGCCTGGGGAAGGAAATGCTAAAAAATAAAAAAATAAAAAAAAAAACCTGCATGTCATTTATCCTCCTCAACAGTAGATGTCCTGTAATGCCAGTTAACACCATAGAAAAAGACCTGCAGAGTTTGTTTCTATACGTTGAGCAGGTGAAACACAGATACAACCAAGAATATATGAGATATGGATTTTCTTATCTTGAAGACAAAGGTCAGTGAATGGTTATTCAGATAAAACTATATATTTTGAGTTCTTTTTGAAACTACTGCTCAGTGGTTGTACAGTTTTATTTCATATTTGTGCATGTTGAGTCTGTTAAAAAAGGCTGAAGTTACTGAAGTGAAGTGTTTTGGATTTATTTAAAATGCAGCTAATTGAGCATCAAAGGGAATATTTCCCACTTGAAGCCATTTTGGTTTTTGCCATTTTCGTTCACCATTAAACTTATTTTTTTGTGTTGGCATTCTGTGATCTTCTATTCTACTATCTCTGATTCAAACTGCACGATCTTTTCATTCAATAAATTTGAGAAGTTGGAAATTTTCCTTGATTTGGGTTGTGGCTTGTCATTAAGGGTGATGGTGGGTCCTGAAACCGGACCAGTTGAGAACCACTGGGTTAGAGGACATCTATGGACTGATGCACCTGTCTGGACACATGGACCAGCAGTAGAGGACGAGCTGATGACCAGGAGACAGGTTTCAGATCAGGGGTTTAGACTGGGTTCAATCAACTCTGACTTTGTTGACTCTGAGTTACCGCGACTACAAAAGGACACCAGCAGAGCTCCTCCTACTCTTCTTCTCTGATTCCGAGCTTTTACTGCAGTCAGGTGGAGACGTAGACGGCTGCAGTGCTGGAGGGAAGACAGACGAACCAACCTGACATGTTTAACTGCAGCTGAAATCCTGTTCAAAAACAAACGTTGGAGGTGAAGAACGGAAACATCTTTCAGGTAACTGGATCAACAGGCCCAACAAGGAAAACGTCCTCCAAGAGCTTGGATGGGAACAGGTGTCATCCAACATCCAGTCACTGATTAATCCTGCAGGAACGAGTGTTTACTCACAGGTGGAACAACTTCTTTAAATCATCAACCCTGAATCTGTGAAGCTCTTCTGAGACGACTCTAACGTTCATGAAAAAACAAACAGACCTGATGTTCTTCAACAGCCCCCCCCTCCCCCCCATTCAACAAGAGGGGGTGGGCTGGGAGGAGGTCTGTGGAGATCAATGGAGGTCTGTGGAGGTCACTGGAGGTCTGTTGGAGGTCACTGGAAGTCACTGGAGGTCAATGGAGGTCAATCAATGGAGGCCTGTTAAGGTCTGTGGAGGTCACTGGAGGTCTATTGGAGGTCTGTGGAGGTCTGTTGGAGGTCTGTGGAGCTCACAAGAGGTCTGTGGAGGTCACTGGAGGTCTATTGGAGGTCTGTGGAGGTCTGTTGGAGGTCTGTGGAGCTCACAAGAGGTCTGTGGAGGTCACTGGAGGTCTATTGGAGGTCTGTGGAAGTCTGTTGGAGGTCTGTGGAGGTCTGTTGGAGGTTTGTGAAGCTCACTGGAGGTCTGTGGAGGTCACTGGAGGTCTGTGGAGGTCAGTTGGAGGTCACTGGAGGTCTGTGGAGGTCACTGGAAGTCACAGGAGGTCTGTGGAGGTCTGTTGGAGGTCTGTGGAGCTCACTGGAGGTCTGTTGGAGGTCTGTGGAGCTCACTGGAGGTCTGTGGAGGTCAGTTGGAGGTCACTGGAGGTCTGTGGAGGTCACTGGAGGTCTGAGGTCACTGGAGGTCTGTGGAGGTCTGTGGAGGTCTTGGAGGTCTGTCACTGGAGTCACTGGAGGTCTGTGGAGGTCTGTTGGAGGTCTGTGGAGGTCTGTTGGAGGTTTGTGAAGCTCACTGGAGGTCTGTGGAGGTCACTGGAGGTCTGTGGAGGTCAGTTGGAGGTCACTGGAGGTCTGTGGAGGTCACTGGAAGTCACAGGAGGTCTGTGGAGGTCTGTTGGAGGTCTGTGGAGCTCACTGGAGGTCTGTTGGAGGTCTGTGGAGGTCTGTTGGAGGTCTGTGGAGCTCACTGGAGGTCTGTGGAGGTCAGTTGGAGGTCACTGGAGGTCTGTGGAGGTCACTGAAAGTCAATGGAGGTCTGTGGAGGTCACTGAAAGTCACTGGAGGTCTGTGGAGGTCACTGGATGTCTGTGGGGGTCACTGGAGGTCTGTGGAGGTCACTGGAGGTCTGTTGGAGGTCACTGGAGGTCTGTGGGTGTCACCGGAGGTCTGTGGAGGTCACTGGAAGTCACTGGAGGTCTGTGGACGTCACTGAAGGTCTGTGGAGGTCCCTGGAGGTGTGTGGAGGTCTGTTAAGGTCTGTAGAGGTCTGTGGATGTCTGTGGAGGTCTGTTAAGGTCTGTAGAGGTCAGTGGAGGTCTGTGGAGGTCTGATAAGGTTTGTGAAGGTCTGTGGAGGTCCCTAGAGGTGTGTGGATGTCTGTTAAGGTCTGTGGAGGTCCCGAGAGTTGTGTGGAGGTCTGTGAAGGTCTGTGGAGGTCCCTAGAGGTGTGTGGAGGTCTGTTAAGGTCTGTGGAGGTCCCGAGAGTTGTGTGGAGGTCTGTTAAAGTCTGTGGAGGTCCGTTAAGGTCTGTGGAGGTCCCGAGAGTTGTGTGGAGGTCTGTGAAGGTCTGTGGAGGTCCCTAGAGGTGTGTGGTGGTCTGTGAAGGTCTGGGAAGGTCTGTGGAGGTCCGTTAAGGTCTGTGGAGGTCCGTTAAGGTCTGTGGAGGTCCGTTAAGGTCTGTGGAGGTCCGTTAAGGTCTGTGGAGGTCCCTAGAGGTGTGTGGAGGTTGGAGGCTGTTGGAGGTTTCTGCACCAGGTTATGTTTACAGAGTATAACACTCAGAGTCTTACCAGTCACTTTGTGGAACAGAAAACTTTGACTTTCCCCGAGTTCAGGTTCAACAAACTCAGAATTTGAACAGAACCCCCTTCCTCCAGCAGAACCCCCTTCCTCCAGCAGAACCCCCTTCCTCCAACAGAACCCCCTTCCTCCAACAGAACCCCCTTCCTCCAGCAGAACTCCCTTCTTCCAGCAGAACTTCGATTATCAGAATACTTTCCTGACATAAATGTGACACATCGGGCCCGATCTTGCGCCAAACCTCCAAAACCTGCTATTAAGGGATAAAAGGTATTGGGAGGGGCGTTCCCCCACGAAGAACGCAATCTTCCACCTCCCAAAACCCCGATCTCACCTGCGAATCCACGATGTCATGCACACATTATGCATGGGAGTGGTTAGGGCGTTCCACCTGTTTTAACCAATCGTGCGTCAGTAGCCATTACCTTTAAGAGCAGGTTGCAGTACCTGCAAACTGCCATGGAACGTCTTTTCACCCAGATCAGAGCAGCTCTCATGGACAGCTGGTCTGGGACTGTGCTGTAGAGGTTCCTCCTCTTTTTTCCTCCTCCTCCTCTGCACTGATATATACATAACTAGCTTTAACTAATGTGGAGCAAATGATTTAATCATTTCTTTTGTACTCCAAGAAGTTCCAACAAAATGCTCAGAAAATAGAGCCGGTGAGCTTCCAGGAAAGCATTTATTACTAGAAAAGCAACGGAGAGCGCAGACCTCCGCCAAGCACAGCAGTTGTGGTTGCTTTAGGGTTCAAGAAACAACTAAACAGCGCAATGTTATCGAAAATTTTGAAAGTGATCCAGAATCCAGGATTCTTCCGGATCACACCCAAAATAAAATCAGTTCTTCCTTTTCATATTTCTGACAACTCCTGAAAATGTCATCAAAATCCATCCATAACTTTTTGAGTTATCTTGAACATATCCCCTGCGCAAAGACGCACAGCTGCGCCAAGACGCATAGTTGCTGGGAGCGGTGCTTTTTTCACAACAGAGTTCTGTGATCTCCTCGTTTCCTCCCCTCCACAGCAAACATCTGAATGAGATCATGTCACAGCTGTACAGACATCATCTGCCCTTAAGAGAATAATGTATGAAAGTAATACAGTGATGCATAATCGAGTGGTAGAGCCGGTTGTGCAGTCCACATGTGACTGGGTGGACGCGCAATGACACGATTTGGACGCGCTCTTTTACGCGCCGACATGCCAGTTGCGCTTTCCACAAACTCGGTATCTTGCGGTACTGGTGTCTCGCAGATTTTGGGTATTGGGGAATGGGTGGTCACACCACCCATTACCCAATACCCAAAATCTGCGAAGTACAGGTACCGGCAAGATACCGAATTCGTGGAAAGCGCTAGTGACACGCGACCATTGCCGCGCCCACAATGTGCTTAAGGGAGACGGCAAAATGGGTTTTGGGTATTGGGAGGTGGAAGATTGCATTTCGGCTCCTAAATCTGTGATTTGCAGGTAATGGGTTTTGGGTATTGGGTAATGGGAGGTGCAAGATCGGGCCCATCATCTTCAAGATGCACGTCCTCAGGTCAGTTACTGAAACTAGACCTGTCCCAGCTCCATGAAGGAGAGAAGAAGAGGGTGAAAAAGAGGATGAAGAGGATGAAGGAGAGGATGAAGAGGATGAAGGAAAGGAATTAGAGGATGTAGGAGAGGAAGAAGGGGAGCAGACCTCTGGACCAGCCAGGTCAACAGAGTCAGTTACCATGGCAACATGATCAGCCACCCGAGTCTCTGTTCGGGTTCAGCAGAGTCGGAACCAGAACCCTGCTCCAGCTCGGTGGGGAAGCTGGACTGATGACGTCACCAGTCGCCGGGTAAAAGCGGGTATAAACAGTCGGTCAGGTGACCACAGATATTCCTGTCATGGATGTGTCACAGCTAATGCTGCTAACGGGGACTGCTGCGGACACCTCCGGTGTCCCGGGTCACCAGAACTGCTCCTGGCAGCGGCCTGGTGGGAGTAACCAGCAGCAGCAGCAACTTTAACGGAGTAAATAAGAGTAATAACGGAGAACAGAAGCGCTGGACGGTCGGAGGCTAGCTGCTAGCTGCTAACAGTTTTACCTGCGATGACGACAACAAAGATGGAGCTGCGCTGCTTGGCGGAGCTGATGGCGTCAGGAATGGAGCCGTCGAACCACAGCATCTCTGATCCTGTCTGCGTCCGTCTCTGGTTCTGCTCCGGTTCTGCTGACGCTGATCTACCACAGGAAGATCACTGCTGTCACCTTTTACTTCCGGTCTGCCGGGCACGAGCACGTCCTCCAACCGCGAGCTCGAGCACGGCTCCGGAAGTGAACGGAAGTAGTGATCCTGTTTGATCTGATACCAGTAACACCAGTAACACCGGTAATACCAGCCTGATATCAGAGCCAAGTCTTGTTGGGAACATGGGAACTAAGTTAGTGGTCCATGGTTCCTCCAAATAGTTCACTACTGGAGACGTCACTGAAACAGGGTTAAATACTGCCACCTGCTGTTCATCTGCTGCATTATTACCATGACCTGGCAGTAGTAGTGGATGTACTATAGTACACAGACCTTTATCTCTGGTCCAGTAGACCGGTGGTCCCTGGTTCTGTCTCAGTTGACCTCTGGTCCAGTAGACCGGTGGTCCCTGGTTCTGTCTCAGTTGACCTCTGGTCCAGTAGACCGGTGGTCCCTGGTTCTGTCTCAGTTGACCTCTGGTCCAGTAGAAAAAGGAATAAAATACATTTTAAAAGAATTAAAAAAATATATATTGTCATTTTTGTACAAAATGACATTCATTTCCCTGTTGTTGAGAACTTATGAAGATGGTATTTTATCAGAATTTTCTCCTCAAAACCTCCAAAAAAGTGTGGGTTGTGTTGTGGAAGGGATCCACTTCTCTACACATAACTCCCTGTCATTCTTTTATTTTTCTTCAATTAAATGTACTATATATAAACGTATTATAGAAAACTATGATGAGTCTGCATGCCTTGGTAGAATGAACAAAGAAAAAGACATTATCTCTTTGAATCCTGGTTCTGTACTAATGTAGGTCTCTGTACTGATGGTCATCACAGACGTGTTCTGGTCTCTGCTTTTGTTTTAAGTATATATTTATTGTGTGTTATTTTTGTTTGTTTATTTGTTTGTTTTTATCACTCTAACACCTTGAGCTTTCACAGACAGCATCTCATAATAAGTCAATTAAAAACACAACACTTGAAAAACATTTGGTGTTAAAATTTAATTAATGAATTACTTTTCAGTTGTGATTGTGTAACTTCGAGCTCCCACAGAGCCGGAAGTCTCAGTGAGGGTGACAACCCGCTTTGGTGGTGAAGAAAAAAAAAACATTTACGTCACTCCCGGCGCTCCATACATCAGACGTCTCGTGCCTGTTTTACTTTCACTTTTCCTTGTGAGCCGACGTTCGCGGTAAACATCTGTTTGAGTCAGTTTGGTGTCTTTTATCGTCTCTGTCGCACTTTGACAGGAAACTAATCTAGAACAGCAGTCGGAGTTTTTCGCAGATTTCAGTTTAAACTGTTGGACTTGTTCCGTCGCAGGTTTCCTTCTCTTCACTCAGTTTGGTTTCCTCGGTTCGGTTCGGCTCAGAGCAGACATGGACGCTAACAGTCTGACAAACGGGAAGGTAAGACGGACCAGTGACTGATTTAAGACGGTAAATGTGTTTCTGACACGCTGTTGATGACGAAGTCTTTCTGTCAGATGGATGAAAGCCTGAAGGAGGACAGCCTTGAAGAGGCCAAGAGGGAGCTCAGCGCTCTGAAGGTAACATCCACCTCCGCCCACCACACACACACACACGCACACACACACGTATATATATATATATATATATATATATATATATATATATATATATATATATATATATACGTGTGTGTGTGTGTGTGTGTATATATGTATATGTATATATCCCCTGCCACCACCAGAAGGCTCTACAGCCTCAAGGTCAGCCTCATATCTTCATACCAAGAACGTGTCCGGAAACAAAATGAGTCATCTTCATTTGCAATTTTTTTTTAAACGTTATCAATTCATAAATTCTGTTGTGTTTTTTTTATAATGTAGTATTTTCTCCTTAATTAAATGATTAAATGACTAACACATCATCGAGCTAGTTCAGTTAGCCCATAGAATGTATAAAAAGAACTGGTCATGCTCCTCTGTGATGTCACCGACAGCTTTATGAGGCCTGTTTACAGGAAGTTGAATCCACCCAACCATTGTGGGTCAAAGAAGTTGGCTAGAACAACTACCCTTAGTTACGTAGTTTCACTCAATCTAACACGATGTTAACTAACATTACTGTCCACCCATCCCAATATCATTGCATTTTATCTCTTTATTTTATTTTCAAAGTTTGTGTTTCGAGCGACCCTTGACAGCTGGTCCCAGCAGAGCTCCTCTAGTCCTGCTTTAACCTCCTCTAGTCCTGCTTTAACCTCCTCTAGTCCTGGTTCAACCTCCTCTAGTCCTGGTTTCAGCTTCTCTAGTCCTGGTTTCAGCTCCTCTAGTCCTGGTTCAACCTCCTCTAGTCCTGGTTTCAGCTCCTCTAGTCCTGCTTTAACCTCCTCTAGTCCTGCTTTAACCTCCTCTAGTCCTGGTTCAACCTCCTCTAGTCCTGCTTTAACCTCCTCTAGTCCTGGTTCAACCTCCTCTAGTCCTGGTTCAACCTCCTCTAGTCCTGGTTCAACCTACTCTAGTCCTGCTTTAACCTCCTCTAGTCCTGGTTCAACCTCCTCTAGTCTTGGTTTCAGCTCCTCTAGTCCTAGTTTTTGCCCCTCTCGCCCTAGTTCAACCTCCTCTAGTCCTGCTTTAATCTCTTCTAGTCCTGGTTCAACCTCCTCTAGTCCTGGTTTCAGCTCCTCTAGTCCTAGTTTTTTCCCCTCTAGTCCTGGTTCAACCTCCTCTAGTCCTGGTTTCAGCTCCTCTAGTCCTGGTTTCAGCTCCTCTAGTCCTGGTTTCAGCTCCTCTAGTCCTAGTTTTTGCCCCTCTCGTCCTAGTTCAACCTCCTCTAGTCCTGCTTTAATCTCTTCTAGTCCTGGTTCAACCTCCTCTAGTCCTGGTTTCAGCTCCTCTAGTCCTAGTTTTTTCCCCTCTAGTCCTGGTTCAACCTCCTCTAGTCCTGGTTTCAGCTCCTCTAGTCCTGCTTTAACCTCCTCTAGTCCTGCTTCAACCTCCTCTAGTCCTGCTTTAACCTCCTCTAGTCCTGCTTTAACCTCCTCTAGTCCTGGTTCAACCTCCTCTAGTCCTGGTTCAACCTCCTCTAGTCCTGGTTCAACCTCCTCTAGTCCTGGTTCAACCTCCTCTAGTCCTTTTTGCTCCCCTACTCCAGCCTCTAGTCCTGCTTTAACCTCCTCTAGTCCTGGTTCAACCTCCTCTAGTCTTGGTTTCAGCTCCTCTAGTCCTAGTTTTTGCCCCTCTCGCCCTAGTTCAACCTCCTCTAGTCCTGCTTTAATCTCTTCTAGTCGTGGTTCAACCTCCTCTAGTCCTGGTTTAAGCTCCTCTAGTCCTAGTTTTTTCCCCTCTAGTCCTGGTTCAACCTCCTCTAGTCCTGGTTTCAGCTCCTCTAGTCCTGGTTTCAGCTCCTCTAGTCCTGGTTTCAGCTCCTCTAGTCCTAGTTTTTGCCCCTCTCGTCCTAGTTCAACCTCCTCTAGTCCTGCTTTAATCTCTTCTAGTCCTGGTTCAACCTCCTCTAGTCCTGGTTTCAGCTCCTCTAGTCCTAGTTTTTTCCCCTCTAGTCCTGGTTCAACCTCCTCTAGTCCTGGTTTCAGCTCCTCTAGTCCTGGTTTCAGCTCCTCTAGTCCTGGTTTCAGCTCCTCTAGTCCTAGTTTCTGCCCCTCTAGTCCTGGTTCAACCTCCTCTAGTCTTGGTTTCAGCTCCTCTAGCTCCTCTAGTCCTGGTTTCAGCTCCTCTAGTCCTGGTTTCAGCTCCTCTATTCCTGGTTTCAGCTCCTCTAGTCCCAGTTTTTGCGCCTCTCGTCCTAGTTCAACCTCCTCTAGTCCTGCTTTAATCTCTTCTAGTCCTGGTTCAACCTCCTCTAGTCCTGGTTTCAGCTCCTCTAGTCCTGGTTTCAGCTCCTCTAGTCCCAGTTTTTGCGCCTCTCGTCCTAGTTCAACCTCCTCTAGTCCTGCTTTAATCTCTTCTAGTCCTGGTTCAACCTCCTCTAGTCCTGATTTCAGCTCCTCTAGTCCTAGTTTTTTCCCCTCTAGTCCTGGTTCAACCTCCTCTAGTCCTGGTTTCAGCTCCTCTAGTCCTGGTTCAACCTCCTCTAGTCTTGGTTTCAGCTCCTCTAGTCCTGGTTTCAGCTCTTCTAGTCCCAGTTTTTGCCCCTCTCCTCCTAGTTCAACCTCCTCTAGTCCTGCTTAATCTTAATCTCTTCTAGTCCTGGTTCAACCTCCTCTAGTCCGGGTTTCAGCTCCTCTAGTCCTAGTTTTTTCCCCTCTAGTCCTGGTTCAACCTCCTCTAGTCCTGGTTTCAGCTCCTCTAGCCCTGGTTCAACCTCCTCTAGTCTTGGTTTCAGCTCCTCTAGTCCTAGTTTTTGCCCCTCTCGCCCTAGTTCAACCTCCTCTAGTCCTGCTTTAATCTCTTCTAGTCCTGGTTCAACCTCCTCTAGTCCTGGTTTCAGCTCCTCTAGTCCTAGTTTTTTCCCCTCTAGTCCTGGTTCAACCTCCTCTAGTCCTGGTTTCAGCTCCTCTAGTCCTGGTTTCAGCTCCTCTAGTCCTGGTTTCAGCTCCTCTAGTCCTTTTTTGCCCCTCTCGTCCTAGTTCAACCTCCTCTAGTCCTGCTTTAATCTCTTCTAGTCCTGGTTCAACCTCCTCTAGTCCTGGTTTCACAGCTCCTCTAGTCCTAGTTTTTTTCCCCCTCTAGTCCTGGTTCAACCTCCTCTAGTCCTGCTTTACCTCCTCTAGCTTTAAACCTCCTCTAGTCCTGGTTTCAACCTCCTCTAGTCCTGCTTTAACCTCCTCTAGTCCTGGTTCAACCTCCTAGTCCTGTCACTCCTCTAGTCCTGGTTCCCTCCTCTAGTCCTGGTTCAACCTACTCCAGTCCTGCTTTAACCTCCTCTAGTCCTGGTTCAACCTCCTCTAGTCTGGTTTCAGCTCCTCTAGTCCTAGTTTTTTGCCCCCTCTCGCCTAGTTCAACCTCCTCTAGTCCTGCTTTAATCTCTTCTAGTCGTGGTTCAACCTCCTCTAGTCCTGGTTTCAGCTCCTCTAGTCCTAGTTTTTTCCCCTCTAGTCCTGGTT